>SNQJ01S0019878.1:12173-44451 GCA_010110895.2 Picea sitchensis
GATTATCAAAACCAGGTTAAACAAGTTGCAAAGGTATGTGTTCAAGTTTTTCAATTCGGCGATCATGATTTATATACGCATCTGATTTCTTACACGATCTCTAACTATGTTCTAGCTACAGGTAAAATGTTGCCAAGAAATCCAACCACATGCTCACCGAGAGAACCCAAGATGAAGGAAGATGAAACAGGAGACAATTCTTCTCATGGTATTGTGAGGCAGTTGGATTACACTCCCAGGGTAGAGCCAGTCATAAAAACTTAAACAAAGAAATCCTTTGTCCAACCTCCCATTTTCAGTGATACAGAAGCAAGCACCAGATCCAAAGTAATTCTCCCACAGTGGGGGGACCTTTTCAATACAATTATCTGAGAGGAGTACACGAAGTTTATCCCACACAACGACCCGAATGTAAGGGTGCTCGATGACTAGGTGTTCCCAAACATCCGATGGTCATATTTTCACATGGTAGCCAATAGAACCTTGATTTTCCCTTGCACAGAGGTTTTGAAGTGGCTAATAGACCATACAGACATGCATAAGTGCTTGGTCAACGATGAGAATGGTGGGTGTGTCAGAGTTTTCCTCCCAATAGAAGTCTAGAAGTACTACAAGCTCAGGGACCCAGAGGAGTGGCTAAACACATACTTCATGGTAAATTTCTATGAATTCCACGACACTAGCTGGTTGATGGCCTCATGGTGGAAGGAGGACAAAAAAATTTCAAAATGGAGCAATGGCTAGTATGGAACAGTCAACCTGAGGGAGTCATACATCTACTTGATGGCTATCATCTGTCGATTGTATGGAGAGAAGGATTGCTCCAAGTTTTTGGAAGCATGGATGCCCTTGGCATACACAGTGGTGATCTTCGGAAGCAACTTCAACCGAGGAGCAATAATTTCCAAACAATTGAGCATCTATGTATAGTAGGATCAGACATCGAAATAAGGGGAAGCACCCGCTTTTCACATGGCCTCACACCTATTCGATGTGATATGTGCAAGAAATGTCTTCGCTAGCATGAATTTAATTTGGCATGTTGCGGAGCTCCCAGTTCACGTTTATTTCAGCATACTTTGAGAGAATAGGTACAGAAAATCCTACACACTCATTTGCAATGAATTCATTGCTCGTATTCACTTTATTATTTTAAAAAAGGAATGCCTGAGATTATCCACAGCAACCAAGAAAATGGTAGCGAAGGTAGTCCATTGGTATTTGGATGAACACTCAACCTATATCATGGTGTTCGGGTGCACGGGAGCACCGCATCTACTCCCTGATCACGTCCCAGACCAAATCATTGTGGGAGAAATCTGCTATCATACCATCCTACAGGGCTATAACGCCACACTAGTCAAGGACAAGAAGCGAGATTTCATACCCTACGGTTTCCATGTGGGGTTTTATTTGGTAAATGAAACTGCTCATTCCAAATAAGAAGGGCTAAGCCATCTTGAATTCAAGTTCCCGATAGGCCGATTCTGCAAGCATGATCCTAAAGGCCTGGTCCTCCAACATGCTTCACAGGTATCGTCTCGTTGGCCATACACGAATGATAAATTTGATGATGAAATTTTCACAGAGTGTGCTTAGGACTGGGAAGAGGTAGTAAAGAGGATGGCCAACCCAAATATGACCAAGTTCAAGGCCATGAGCATGGATGAACAGGTGGAGACAATAGAGTAGTCGTCTCGAAGAAGCCCTCAGAGCCAAGGAACAAATTAGAGCGACAAAGACTATATAGGCACAAAGAAGAGGATTTCTCTTGTTGGAAGGGGTGTGGAGAATCATTGACCAGTTACAAAATGATCCTGACCTTGTATATATGTCAAGTATCCCCGTTGACGACCCAATCACAAGCCGGAGAGAGCCAAGTGACTTAGAGCTAATACAACTTGAAGAAATCATTGGGCACGAAAACCCTGAAGTTCCATCACCGTAGATCATATCACCATGGGGAATTTCAACCCAGCCTAAGATATCAAGGACACTGGGTAGGAGTAGTTTACCAAACCCCTTGTTCAACTTAATAACCATCTATGATTATGAGGAGAGTTCGGAGGTTTCCCTGGTGACTCCAGTGCAAATTACAGAGGAGAGGGAACCTGAGAGATAATCTACCCCAAGTCTCGATGCTCCAATTCAAAGCCTTCCATAGAGTGACCATGAGGTCAAAAGTGCCTTGGAAACTGAGATACTCAACTTGTCGAGAACTCCAATGGACAAATTGAGGGATGATATGGGATTGGGAGGACAGAAAGAGGAATTTCCACAACAATAAATCGACACATCGATAGTCGATTACCAAGTAAGTACCAAACCTATCCCTGACTCTTCAAATTCGGTTGATGCCTCACCAGCCGATGCACAAAAAATGGAGGTCTAGCCATCAAGACATTTAGAAGAAGTCCAGGAACCAATCCTGGAACAGATATATACAACCGAGAGCCTGGGAAATACTCTAACCTTGGGAGAACAACAAATACCTGAACCTGTTGATGAGGTCACTAACATACAAGAATCACCTATGAAAAAAAAATAAAAGCCATCATGAAGAGGACTACTAAGAAGAGAAGGATTATGATAGATAGCTCGATTCTCATCACGAAAGAGGAGAAGTTGCTCAACACTAAACACACCAAGACATCCAAACTTATCAACGCAAGAATGGACATTACAGATGCCACATTGGATAGAGAAATAAGGGATGAAAAGGAGTTGTTCGTTGCACTTAAGGAGTTGGAGCATCTACGCCATTTGGAAAAATACTATCGGGACTCCACACAGGCCACAGTTTTTTTGAGAAGTGAGTTCCAAGGTGCCTATGCCAAATTCATGAATGAATGACACCTTTTCACTATAGGTATAACCTATTTCCAAGAAGACACCCTGATGGCATTGTCGACCTGSAAGGATGTGGAAAGGTGGTGTGAGAAAGCTCACCAAGCAGTAGAAAGGATCAATTACATCATCATTGTTCAAAAGGGTTGAGATGCCGAAGAGAACGACATTCAGGTGCTATGGGATAGCATCATTGATTGGATCARGAAAGAGACCAAATACTGGGTAAAAATGGCCAAAGAATCTCAACGAAAGATTCAGGAGAAGTGGGTCGAGTGTGAAAAAAGCTGGGAAAATATTAATTAGGAGATGAAAGACATCAACCTCCCAGAATTCGGCTCACCCGAAGACTTTGTCGACCTGCATAACATAGTCAAGAAACATACAGAAAAATAATCGACATGGACAACAGAGATAGGAAAGGTGGCGAGCATGGCGCCATGTCATGTACAACAGTTCATGGATCATTTGATTAAGGCTCGAGCAGTTCTGTAATGGTTAAGTGTTAAAATAGTCAAGTACAGAGCATGGGAAATAGAAGTAAAGGAGATTCTTTCAACCCCGATGGATCAACACAGGTTCTTGTATGCGAACACATGCTAGGAAATCTTCTTCAAGTGGTCGTAGTATGAGAAGAGTCATCCACTTCAGTGAAACTATTTGATTATTCTTAGAGAACAGGGATATGAAAGCGCCATGTGGCGATATTTTGTTTTACTTAGCTTACACTTGCAACAACTATTTTTAGTTAATTATTCATTATCAATAAGAGGATTGACCTTTTAGCAATAGGTCGATGGTTTTGGCTAAGACCCTCATTTTTGGAATTGTAAAGAACTATTTCTGAACTACCTTAATTGAGAAGTCATGTTTAGGACCAGAGACAAACTTTTGTTTTTCAACAAAGACGTTGTGTGATTGGATGTAAGGAGGAATTACTTCCAACTTTATTTCATGAATGGATGTTGTAATGAGTAAGAGTTTCTAAATCTATTGATAAGTTAATTGTTTCAATATTTTTTTTAGTTCTTGTCTCTAATGATGAAATAAAATCGTTGTGTTAATGTGTGATTAATGCTAGAGCTAAGGAAACTATTTTTCTTTCCATCATTTTATTTCATGTATGTTTTATTTCGATAATTGTATCTTAGTCAATAATTGAAATACTAGCAAGTTAATGTATTAGTAATAGGCTTGTCACAGGTGTGAATATCTTTGTCTGCATGCTTGGGCACAAGGGTTATCCCAAGCTCAACCTTCTTTAGTAGTTAAGATCCCCCCCCCTTTTACCAGTTGGTTTATACCAACACACATATTTTAATCAAACCCATCTAATAAAAGAAAATACAAAAAGAGAATGTTTAAACTGAAGGATGGACTTTCATAAGAAGATATCTTGTAAATCACTACATAAAGCCCATCGATAAATTGGCCTGATCGAAATATCTAGAGAACCATTCCACCATCAAACGTTGCAGAGTCGAATTGGGCCTCTGTGGCGGGTTTGGTTCCTGCTATTGAGTTAAAGGGATTTAGGACCCCTAAACACACCTCTCCAAGGATTACTTTACTCTTATCGACTCATTCTCAATGTGACTTTCTCTTAAAAAAATTAAAACATATTTTTTATTGGTATTAATCAACTTCTTGGCTTGGTTGGCACTTACTAGTGAGATATTTGAATTTCCTTTATGCGCGTTGATGATGTAGGAATTCCCATCCTTGATTGGTCAGTAATATTTGGCTCTCTGCATGAATATTTCATCCCTCATATACATGTAGGGGCTTTCAAACATTACTCCACATGCGACAAGGGGTACTACGTCCAATTCAACTTCATCAATAAAATCATCCCAATTCCACTATTTCGTTACCTTGACTTGTACATATTTGTTTACCCATCCCAATGGATATGGGATAGAATGAACACAAACCTCCAATTCAAGATTTCTAACCAGATTAACCACTATGATATTATCCCATGAACCAAAGTCAAGCATGGTGTATATCGTTGTCTTCTTGACCTGGATATTGATGCGGAAGAGTTTGGTCATCTCCTTCTCTTCCCAGTGATGAAGGATACTCAAATTCACCTCATTCTTCACTAATGTGCAGATAATATTCTCATCCACATTGAAGGTGATTTCAACCTAATTAATGCTTAAATCCATGGATAGAAGATTCTTTTTTTTCATTCTTCTTGTAGTTCATGGAGTTCAAATATGAATATAGTTTCTAGAACTTTTCCTCAGTGTGCCCATCAATATTTCGTTGGTTACAATGGTCTCTAGGATCCTTTAATTGATGTGCAGTGGTTGTATTCTTCTTTTCCTTCACCCCTTTCCACTTGTTCTTCCCCTCCTTGGAAGCTTCCTAGTGGTCTTTCTTCTTGGAAGTGCTTGGCTTGCCTTTCTTGTGGCTTATATTTCTAGATACTATGCCTATACACATGCCTCATCCACTATCCTAGGCTTGAAAAACATCACTTTATTTCATAGATGGATTTGTATACCCCCCAGATACTTCAGGAGTACATATGGGCTCTTGGGAGAGATACCCAACATGATGACCATCTTTCTAAACTCACTAGTGTACTCTTGTACGTTTTTCCCTTTCTTTTGCCTGAAGTAGTGCCACGGGATCCATTGGTCCTATACATACTCGATAAGGTAAAATTGGGGCTTGGTGAGGGTTTTTAATTACTCCCACCTAGGTACTGGAAGATCTTCGTCTAGCCTAAGTGTTTCTGTATGGATTTCCCACTAGGTTAAATCATAACCCTCTAACTTTAGTCTGGAAAATGATATATTTTGTTCTTCATCTATATGGTGAATAATGAAATAAACTTCTAGTTGTTGCAACCAATGTTTTAGTTTTAATGCATCGATCTCACCTTGGTATGGATTTATGTCAACTTTTTCTTCCATATTAAATAAAGATTGTGAAAGTTTTATGTTACTAGAACTCGACTAATCTTTCTTAGGTTATTTCCACATCTCCTTTTCTAGGTCTCCGTTATCCCCCAGTTTCCTATATTGATTTCATCTCTTAGTTGGAGCCTCCAACTTCTCCAAATGGTCTAAGCTTGTTTTCTAGAGCTTCCATGAGGAGGGAAATATTGCGAGATATGTTAGAAACTTGCTCTTCCAGCATCACAAATATCTCATCTATTGGATTTACAGACTCATCAACCATGGATAGGGTTATGTGAATTTCTTCTTAAACCAATTCATGGATCCCTATAACTTTCCAAAAACACACCAAAGAAAACCTTCTATGATACCAATATGATTTGTAAACTTTTGTGGATATTCCATTAGATAGTTTGTCACAACAGATCTAATAAAATATTGAAATCTTTATTGTGAAGGTTAATTTATTTAGATCTAAGATTCTTTAATTATTGGTTTTCTTCATAAGATGTGTGAAATATATGAAATGAGAAAAATAGAAAAAATAAATAAATATTCACACACCATCCAAAAATAAACACAAATTATAACCTGGGAAACATAGTACGGGAGAAAACCCAACTAGAAGGTGAGGCCACTCTACTCTTTTTTATTCAAATGCAAGTACAAATAAAGAGGCACTCTATGTGGAGTTTCCTTTGACATTGTGGCCTATATGGATGTTACAAAATATCTCCTCCTCTTTTATGCTCTCAAAATACCACTCATATGTTCTCTGCTCAACTATGGAACAAATACAATGCTAAATAATGGAACCTCTTCTCCTCCTAACAACCTGATATTTAACATCGTTCGATATCCATCTTGGGGTAGGATTTTGGCTTCATCAACCCTAAGTTGTGGGAAGGTTTTGGAACTTCTGGAATCTTATTGAAATTCCATATGTGGCTAGCCCCATATGCGTGAGTAATGGGTGTTGATGTGGCATCCACTCATACCATGGTGGTCAACATGATAGGTCAACTTACAGGAGGCATAACGTTTTCATACGAGCTTTAGTTGACACAATTTTTGCACCATTGTAAAGGTCTCGATGTGTAGAATAGTGTCAAGGGGTCATAGCTAAAGCTAGGAATTTTTTTAACCCAAAACATATTGTTTGGTGCCTCAAAATGGATCCAGAAGGTTTCAAACCCTAATTTTCCAAACTGGGACCTGTCATTAAAATGACCCTACAAGTTGATTCCTCCAATTTTTTCCACTCTGAAAGTATCGAGATAGATGGAAAATAATATGAGGATCCAATACAAATCATTTGGGTTTGAATGTACGGTGTGACTTGCATGTCCATTTAGGTTGGAGTTTGGGCTTAGTGACTGAGCACACTTTACTTGAGCGCTTTGCATTTTCATCCATCTATTCACATGAAGATGACTTTAGGAGGTCACTTTCACTTATTTTCATGCCATTTATTGGATATTTTATACTTGGGAGGTTGGATAGCACACTTACACATGCATTTGGATGAGGCTTCCTAGCACACATCTTCGTGAGGACATCCACCTAAATCTTATGTCTATTTGGTCAACCAACACTTCATTTACCTTGGGATCATGCATTCATTTCCACTTGGAAATTTATTGACTCATATACTAATCACACATGTGTATGAGGTGGTTACTTTCACACTTATTCATGGATATTGTGTTGATTTTTTTTATTTTCATATTTGATAATTATTGCCTTATGATTTTAATAAAAAAATTATTTTCATAACACAGTTATCATAGAATAAATATACACTGAAAATATCAACGATAACAATGCAAAAGAAATAACAAGATCTAGAAATATTAACCATACATATTAGACACAAGAACACATGAATTTATCCTGGGAAACCCAACCTTGGGAGAAAACCAAACAACCTTTCTTATAGAAGAATTCAGTCCAATATATTACCAGTACATCACCATCATTAGATCAAAATACCATACACAGAAAATCCTCCCCAAGCCTAGCACCTCCAAGATCTAGCACCTCAATAACATGACCAAGAACAAACAAGAAATGGCTTCTTCAAGCCTAGTGCCTTCAAGAAAATTTCCAAGAATACTCCAACGAAATTCCACTACTAAAACTAACAACTGACTAGTGCGCATTGCAGAAGGAGAATTGTTTGTTTGTCCAAATGAAATGATCCAAACTTTATTTATACTAATCGAGGCGCCTTTCTTTTTCCTATGAGTCTAACTTCTCATTCGTGGTATTCAATTTCACTTTATTATTTTATGTCTTTTACTGGCGGGGTCGACTTCTCTTCCTAGGTATTCAATTTCTTCCTAGAGATTATTTAATGGTATAGAATGGTCTTCTTGTACTTCATTGTGGAGAATGATTGTCCTAAGTTGAAAAAATTCAACACTCCCTCTCAATGAGGGAGACATTCTTCGTACTTGGATTTCTTCTATCATAGAAAGGTTTTCCTTGAGATTGGTTGATGTAGTCTTCTATGGTGTGTACCTAGTTTATGTATACGTCTCCCACATATCATATTGAGTCTCTATCAATCMTTTTCAAGTCATATGAGAAAGGATAGACACTACAACAGATCCATTCTTCTTAGCCAAGTCACATGGCCATGTAAGAATAATCTTGGGCCATTATCCTTATCCAAGTCGCATGACCATCAAAGGAGAATGTGTCATTCTCCTTAGCTAAGTTACATGGCCATATGAGGAGAATGTGTAAGATGATAAGACATGTAGAACATCATCGCCCTAGGCCATTCTCCTTAGCCAATTCACATGGCCATATGAGGAGAATATCAAAGTCTTTGTCAATCCTTGTCAAGTCACATGATCAAGGATAAATACTATGCCTAGTTCATACCCCTTAGACAAGTCAAATGGCCATCGAAGGGGAATGTTGGGCCATTCTCCTTAGATGAGTCACATGACCATCGGAGGACAATGTTGGTCCATTCTCCTTATCCAAGTCACATGGCCATCAGAGGAGAATGTTGGTCCATTCTCCTTATCCAAGTCACATGGCCATCGAAGAAGAATGTCTTCCCGATACTTCCATATGGATAATCATCAGCACCTCGAGTCATTTTCAGTCCTTGTCAAGTCACATGAGCAAGGATAAAGACTAATCCTGGCCCATTCTCCTTAGACAAGTCACATGGCCATTTAAGGAAAATTTCTACCCGATGTTTCCCAAAACATCAACACGCCCTCTCAACGAGGGAGACATTTTGCATAATTCCAAGCTCATCTCTGGATACTGGAGCTTCACTGCTCCCTTCTATATCATGTCTCGGATGATCTACAATCTTCTCATATGTGGATATGTATTGGAGCTTCACTACTCCCTTCTGCATCATGTATCAAATGAATTCCTGCAAGAAACTTCTGAAGCCACACTACTTCACGTCTTGCAATACTCATTGTGATATACTCTATATATGTTGTATTGAGTGTTATAGAAACCTACTTTCCTGAAAGCGTAACTGATCCCAAGGTGCTCAATCTGTCCACTGCACTCCTTCCCCAATCAAAATATGTATATCCCTGCAACTTCACTTCACCACCTAATACATATCTGAGGTCATATCCAACTATACCATACAGGTGCCTCAACACATACTTTGTTTCAACCCAATGGTAGTTTCTAGTCTCTACCATAAATTGGCTCAAGGTGCTTAATGCAAAGAATATATTTGGCCTGGTTTTAACTAGGTACATCAAGGATCCAATCAACTGCATCTACATCGTGGGATCCACCAAATCTAAATCTGAAGCACAATCACTCTACTTCTTCATATTTGTATCCAGAGGTGTAGTCATGGACTTACAGTCCATCATACCTAATCTATGCAAAATATCAATTGTATATTTTCCTTATCCAAGGAAAATCTCACATGGTCTCTAGCACACCTCCAATCCCAAGAAATATTACATCTAGGAAATATCCTCCTCCTTGAGCTCTGAGGCCAAATCCCTCTGTCACTGAAGAAAACCCTACTATCCAGTCTGCCTCACTAGCTTCTATCTCAATGACTGAGACAAAATCCGTACCCCATTCCTCCTCACTGGTTTCCTCCTTTATCAATGTAGAAAAGTCTACTAAAACAAGGGAATCCTTCCAGGAGGTCTCACATCTCCTAGAAGCCTCCTACCTCTAAATCTTTTGTCTGGCCTCCTCAACTCATGACACATGTATGTCAGTCCTTGAATATGTCTCTCTCCCTCATGAATTTGAGGGGGAAATCACTCTAAATAATTGGCTCTCCCTCTGAGATGGTACTTGGTGGGGCCACCTGCCTCACCACTGGTGGAGCCACCTTCTCCTCCTCATAACTGGAAGGTTTGGAATCAACGATGTGACTAATCAGTGTCATATAAATTGATAACCTAAAATGCTTTTTTCTCTCTCTGAAAGTGTCACTAAGAGATACATGCCTCTTTGCATCCTGCAAGTATCATAAAACCATGTCGGCCTCTTCCTAGTCATTGAAACATCTCTAGGTAGATCCATTGTCCCTGCTAGCTCTATTGTCTCATCCCGATGGTCTGAAGGATGAACAATTAGACTGTATGGTCATCCTATGGATCCTTCTGCTCCTTACTATCAATATCCATGTAGAACACTCTATATCCCACAAAATTATCCTTCTTTCTAGAAGGTTCTAACTTCGTCCTCTTCTCATTCAGTATATGGATGTATAATGGCATGTATACAACTCCTTGTCTCCTCAGTATGATCCATGTCTCAAACTAGATACCATCTTATGATAAGGAAATAGAAACAAGAACAAAAAACAAGAACATGAGAAACACTTTTCTAGTGTTGTGATCAATTATTCCTCCATGGTAACCTGCACGGAACAAGAAAAATATTAAAAACAAGAACAACGCTTCTCCATTGTTGTTACCAGTCATTCCTTTGTGGTGACCTTCCCGGAACAAAAACAAGAATATCTCCATGGTAACCTCCATGGAATTTACAAGGTAACCTGTGAGGGGCAAAGACAACAACCAAGAGCATCTCCTAGAAGAGATCAATTTCATCTTGTAAATAAGTGCATCATTAGTACTAAACAATGATCATTTTCATAATGATCATAATGGTATTACTTGGAAGTAATAGGTCTTTAAAGGTTGTTTTCATATCTACAACATTTTCTTGAGATGCAACAAATATTAACCCTGATATACTTTGAAAAGCAAATCAAAATACATCAATCAAAACTGGAACCTGGAGTCTTAATTGTTGTTGTTCCATTGTCATATATTGTAGGATACACCACCACCATTGTTGCCTCCAAATCTTGGGCTTCGTCTAAGTGTACTATATCTAAGATCCCTTTGGATCTACCGTCACTTCTTGGACAAATGTACTTTTGTCATGTGTACATCTCTTGCAAACACCTTCATGATATAACTAAAAAATATGCAAGTGCATAACTCTGAAATTTATAGCACCATCCAACTTGTATTCTAACCTGAGACATTACATCATCTCAACAAGAAGATATCACAAATCTGAATCAAAAGGTTCAACAACTAAAAAAAAAATGTCAACAAGCCTGAAACCCTAAAATTTCAACTTTGACGAATTGTCAGTCAGAGAAGTGCAATAGGTGTGTTAGGAAAAGGTAAGTTCTTCTATGCTAAAATTCTTCCCAACACAACCCAATAAATGCTCAACAAGCTTTACAAAATGTTTATGCTACTATCACAGTGAGTTTAGGGTGAAATTTCAACTTTCACCAAACTGCAGTCTGAGAGGTGTAGTGAATGTGCTAGATCAAGGCGATTTGATCAATGGTGGAGTTATATCCAATGAATTTTCAATAATTTATCAACGAGCTTGACAAGTTCAAGTCTTAACAAAAGAAAAACTATGTAATGACAACATTTCAACAAAGCTCTGAAACCATGTTGATTTTTCTGATTTTTATATTTGATAATTATTGCCTTATGATTTTAATACAAAATTTGTTTTCATGCCACAGTTATCATAGAATAAATATACATTGAAAATATCAACGATAATAATGCAACGGAAATAACATGATCTAGAAATATTAACCATGCATAGTAGACACAAGAACACAAGAATTTATCCTAGGAAACCCAAACTTGGGAGAAAACCCAACAGTCTTTCTTATAGAAGAATTCAATTCAAGATATTACCAGTACATCACCATCATCAGATCAAAATACCATACATAGAAAGCCCTCCCCAATCCTAGCGTCTCTAAGAGATAGCACCTCAATATGATGACCAAGAACAAACAAGAAATGGCTTCTTCAAGCCTTGTTCCTTCAAGAAAGTCTCCAAGAATGATTTAGCGAAATTCCACTACTGCAGCTGACAACTGACTAGTGCGCACTGCAGAAGGAGAATTGTTTGTATGTCCAAATGAAATGATCTGGCCTATATTTATACTAATCCAGGTGTCTGTATTTTTCCTGTGGGGCCGACTTCTCATTCTGGGTCTTCAATTTCACTTTATTATTTTCTGTCTTTTACTGGTGGGGTTGATTTCTCTTCCTGGGTCTTCAATTTCTTCTTGGGTATTCTTTAATGGTATAAAATGGTCTTCTTGTACTTCATTGTGGAGAATGATTGCCCGAAGTTTCAAAACTTCAACATATTCAAACTTGTGGACATCTATTTAGAAGGGTGCACTAGTGGACAACGATCTATTTGCTATTTTTGGGACTTGGACCTAGCCTATCCTTAAACCAAGAAGAAACCTTAAGTATTTTTTCTCATTTTTAGAAAGAAGTCGTGACTAACATCTAGTTTATTCAGTTTTGACTTGGTTGTTGGAGTTGGTTAAAGGAGATGATATTATTTTTATTTTCCTAGAATATTTTATTGGAGGAAGTTGAGATCTCAACAAACTTCTTGCTAACTTTAGTAAGCAAGTTGAACTTGATGGTTTTATTTTTATTGTATTCCTTGGAGAGAAAAGTGGATCTAGGAAAATAAATCATATTTTATTGTATGGGGAATTCGAGCTCAAATATTTATAAACATTTTCTCTCTCCATTTGCAACTTGGATTGGAACTTGGTGATAAATGGAAAAACTTGTGAGCAAGCTAGCTCCAAGCTTTGGAATATAAGTTGTCGTGTATATGTAAGTATTGGTTTTATTTATATTAATTTATATATTGTGGATGTATGTTATAGGGAACACCTTTGGAGACTAGATTTTGCAGGCGTATGAATGATAAAGACAATAATAAGACCAAAGAGGAGCATCATTCTACGTTGGAAATGATTGATTGAGGTTTAGATTCCATCCCTCTCCCTCAAATTTATTTTGTGTCATTTACTTCAAGATTATACATTATCTATTATACATCATTTGATTAGGTAGATTTTCATGTAATCATTGGGTAAAGGGCCACCTCATTGTTTCTTTGAGTTGTGGATCTAGGTATATGCTCCCCCTCACATCCTTGTAAGATTTAACCACCAAACTTGCGGGTACAATAATTATCATCACTTGATCGTTTGTTGACCCTTAAATTCAATTGTCGAACCAAATCAAGAATTTAAAGTGCATGCACTTTGCTACCTATATCCCTTGATTTTCCCTCTTGAAATTGCTTCAACGACTCCATAGCCCAAATAGATAAGGCATTGAACTCCCTTTCAACCATCACACCAAACCCATTTCATTTTCTATTGTTCATTTACATTGTTGTTAGGTTCTATTTACTCCCACCCATTACTACATGAAATGAACTTAGTAACCAATAGAGAAACCCCCTTGGCCAATAACCTTTTCCTTAGTCTAAAGTGAAAAGTAGAGTTGGCGAGGTGACAGTGGCCAACCTAATAAGTTCCACAAGGCTAGTACCCTATTTTTGAGACTTTAAGTTAAAGGTGTTGGTTTGTGTGGTAACATGCCCAATTAGATCTTCCTGCATTAAAATGGAAAACCCTATGGTTATGTCTTGACTTTCCTTTGGTTCTTCAAAGCTACCAGTTACAGTTCGACATATTGTTTCAGTTCTTTTATGAAATAAGTGGAATGCACATATTATGAAACAAAAAGTGAAAATGAAATACAACCTAATATAGTCTTGCTAGAGCATTGTAAATAACCTATTTGAGACCAAACAAAAGGAAAGGCATAAAGAAAAAGAAGAATATCCCATCGTCTATTGTCAGCACCAAACTTCAAGGAAGACTCTAAAAATTGATGATAACCTACTCATCGTTGAGAGAACACCCATTTAAAATTAAAATTTTGGACACAAAGAAAAAAGAGAAGCACAAAGAGCAAGGAGAATAGTCCACCACCTACCATTTGAATGAAACCTGAAACTTGCTTTGAGGATCAAAGATAGCCTACACATAACCAAGATTTATATCTAACCTTATGATAAGTAAGAATAGACATAGTGAGAAAGAGAAATTTTATAAGCCACAATATTCACGCACTACAACATCCATCCCTACAAGCACCAAGAAATATTGTGAAGGGAAAAAATAGTATACAACCATTGACAATTTCACACGAGCATAAAATCATTGGCTAACTATGACCTCTTTATTCACATAGGAAATAACTTCTATAGGAAAGTAAAAGACATTTTATGAATGAGACAAGAGACCCCTTTATACATAATAGATAACTCTTGACCTTCCAAATTACTTTTCACCTCCCAAGTGACTCTTGGTGTTTTATCTCTCCCCCCTCTTCCATCTCTCATAAAATTCTTTTTATGACCAAAAACAAATTTAACTACTAATCAAGTTGGTCATACTTGAGATATGCAATTTGGGTTGAATGAATATTTCTACCAACATCCCACCATGTACATTAACCACATTTTCCATCCTAGGCTTAAGATTAGCGAACCTCATTTCAACATTGCCACTATTTCCATTGAGCTCATCACATGCACAGGTTAACCTTTTGGATTTTTTTGTTGAAATAACTATGCAATTTTCCAGGAACACTTCATTAACTTCAAGGATCTCATTAGAAAGGAGTTTCTTTGATCTATTATTTATACAACCCTTTCTCTACACTGCTCGAGGGAAATGGGTTCTTTGTTAGGGAAATTCGGTGAATCCTCTAATAGGCCTCTTGAAACTTGATTTTTCTTCAACACACTTAGCATTTCATCTAAAGAAATAAGTGTCTCCCCTGAATCAACTTGTGCAGTATAGTTTTCAAAGTCCATGTGTACATGCATTTTTGCAACCTCTAAAACTTAGTATGTGAATATGACTTGAGATCATAGAATATTGATGGACTTGTCATTAAACACATTATGCTCAATGGGCTTGCCACTATTTGATATATATTATCTTCTAACTGAACCAGTCATTGAAAAATGTCACTAAATCCCACAAGAGGTGAATGTCAATGAGCTTGGTGAAATATTACACATTCACCAAGGGATCAAGACTATCTTGTATCATAATGGATTTTCTTATAATTGTTGTCTTACTTTTCATCTAAACCCTTTGATTCCTGAAGTGTTCTTTGAGCTCAACATTCTCTTCTCTCATGGATAAGAATTATTTATGCATCTTCTTCAACATCACCTCAGAACTATGCAAAGGTGACCCCTGACACCCCTATGGAAAGTGAATGTGCGCCATCCACATTTGTAATAAACTCTTCAATGATATGGGCCATTGTTTCCTGCTTCCCATTCCACTTCATTTTCAATAAAAACCTCTTGAAGTCTTGGTACATGAAATCATACTCGAAGGTGTCGACTCTATGTTGTTGTCCTTGGTTCGTTTGACCACCAGTGCTAGTTTGTGGAGGTTCAAAATCATTGTATATAATATATGTTGCACGAGTTTTCAGAACGTGGGAATGTTGGGAACATAGACACGAGTGTCCAGAATAAGTAGAAGTTTCCCCCAAATTTGCAAGAAACGTCAAGTTGGGAGAGACAATATTATATATTTAAAAAAATATAAAAGTATTTTAGATTACAATGTATCGAGATAATGATACATTTTAAATTTTATTTCAATAAAATTAAAGGTCAATCCAACAACGAATACAATATCAAAATTACTGATTTAATTTGAGTTGATAATTATATGAATATATTTAACACAATACCAAAACTTTAGTATTCATAAAGATTCGATTAGAAAATGAGAAACGAAATACATATATAAAAATTTAACATCTTTTTAAAATTAAACTTTACATATATAAACTTTAAACATCTTTGTGTAAATTTGAAGCATTATTCTTGTTCTGATTGGAAAAAGCTAAATAGTACTACTCTTGTAATATGGAAATACAATAAAATTCAATGATATGATTGGTTGATAGCAACAACAGTCTGGAGCAAATGCTTTCCATGGATAGGGTATTGATTTATTCGACTTTCATGTTTAGTCTAGGCTTGAAGGAAAACATACATGTATTAAAAAAATTTCATATCCACAATTATAAAGTGAGTATTATTATTTTTTTTTATTTATATATATTTTTAAATAATATTTACTTGTAGTTTAGTCTTTGTTTTATAGTGATATTTTGAATAAATATAATTAAAATATTTGTAATAAATCATGTGTTTGTAATAATGGAATAAAAATATTTACATTTTAATTTAGTGATATTGAAAATTGGTACTTATTGATACAAAAATTATAAATATAATTTTCAATTAAAGGTCTTTTTTTTGGAAACGTGTTCTCAAGCTCCCATTTCCTTGATGTTGAAGCTCCCAAAAATCTCCCAAGTTCCCAAAACATTCATGGCCAATTGGGGACATTTTGTACTCGTTCCCAAGCTCCCGGAACGTCGGGAATGAGTTTCAAAGATGTTGGAGATGTCAGGAGTTGTTCCCATGCAACTATGTATATACTGTAAAGAGATGGATATGTAGGCTTTCAAGTGATTATTGATAACAATATTTTGTTCGTGAATAAGTTATTTAAATTCAATGGTGTCACCTTTTTTCCCTTTGCTATTCTTCTTCTATATTGCAATAAATTTTCATGAAATGAATTATACATCAATGTTGAATTAAGAAATTACGATTAAACTAGCTTATTATTTGTTGTGCAATCTCAACACATAACCTTGGATAGTTAAAACAAAGTGTAACTATTTCTCCATGTACAACTTATGCTCATTGAACTACTTCTCCGAAATTAAATAATGTAAGTTTTGTATATGGATTTAATGTTAAGTTATGTCACATTAGGGTGACAACATCACCTCATCTTTCAGTAAATTCCCTTTTCCAACTTGTTGAATCTTCATCTAGTCATCTTGCCATGGATGAAATAAACTAGCTATGAAGATTAAGTGACAATGAAAAATAATGCAATTAATCATATTTTCTCTATTGCTCAATCATTTGAGCACTTCAAAATGGAAAGATTTCTCTTTGAGACACATTCACTTCACAAATATAGAATTTCATGCATGCAATAAAGGATGAAAATTTTAAGTTTTTATCCCTAGATATTTTGTAACAAACAATTTTTTCATTATTCATATCTCAAGTTAGCACAAGAAATATGAAATCACAACGCTTCATGCTTAGTAAAATTAAAAAAGCTAAGTCACTTGAGAGTATTGCATCCTTTGTTTCTAAAAAGTTTGCAATAACAATTCAATGCATGAAGCTATAATTTGAAGTGAACAAAGCATAAAACCTCAGTTGCAAAAAACAAGATTTTATTCAATTGCATATCCCATTATGAAGACATAGTAATTCCTTAGAAAACACATGCTTAATGATATTTCCACACTAAGAAAGGCACTCACCAATCCAAAGCATGAATTCAAGAATTACAAATGTAGCATACCCATTTTATATATGTAAACTTGGAAGTTGCACCCTTGAGATTTTCTTCCTCTTCATTTCTTCATGCCAACTCACTAATGCAATATTGAAACATAAATGCATTTTTGTAATCGAGGAGAAAAATTGATGATTGTAGCATCGATCATGTACTTCCTCATAGGTCTAGTGTCAGATGTGTGGAACTCATCGAAAAGACCTTTCAGGAACTTTGGAAATCCACTTTAATTAAAGGAATTATTAAAGTGAATGTCTTTTTAATTATTGAGTTAGAAAAAGTTTAATAAAATGTAATTTAATTATATTAGTGATTTAGACTTAATCTCAACTATTGATCTCAAGCGAGGTGAGATCTAATCTCAACCATTAATCACTTTGGATATTAGGGTTAGGGATTCAACTCAACATTACAAAAGGAAGTCAAGGCGAAAGGAGAAGACACACAATAACAACACAAGAAAGTGTTGGGAATTAGTGACTCACAATGAAGAGAAAAAGAAGGACCTTTTGCTCAATCCAAAGGAGAAGAGAGCAAGTGGAAAACAACAAAGGGATCCGGCAGCTAAGAATATCTGAGCATCAGATTGGAGTCGCAGGTACAGGTCGTACTCAGTCATAGGCAACATCGCACACACTAAAACCCTAGGGCACTTACATACGTGCTAGATAGGTAGTTCAAGACGCGTACATATGCAAAAAATAGACAATCTAGGGAGCATATATATCTGTTGTGCAGAAAACACAAACACATACATACACATTGTACAGGTCGTATGAGGCACATACACTTTGTACAGGTCCCGAGTACAAGCCTGTACAACAAAGGCAGAGGTGTTAGCTATATTTTTCCGTTTCTTTTCTCAATGGGCATATTTCCAAGGTTTGGGAGCCCTTGTAAGCTTGGAGTCATTATTAATGAAACATTTATTTGAAGAGCATGAAATTTGTTGTGTATGTGTGTTGATTGTGAAATTTGGTTTCCAGTTGCTTCCGCTGATTTGTTTATTTCCAATTAATTATTCAGTTAGTATATTTTGTTCTGAGTTGTAAATCTAATTTTCAGCAAGAAAATCACAAGGTAATAATTTATCTAGTTACTCGATAAAAAAAATTAACAAGAAAATGTTGGAAATGTTTAACAGGTAGCATATGCTTGTCATTGATGGCAAGTACAACAATGAAGATGGCATGGGTGCAGGAAGAATGTACAAAGGATTGTTGGCATGATATAATTTTGTAATAAAACTCGGTACAAGCCTCCTGCATAACAAAAGGCAGAGGCATTATATTTTTCATTTCTCAATGGGCATATTCTGCCTGGGGATTCTTGTAAGCTTGGGAGTCACTATTAATGAAACATTTATCTTAAGAGCATGAAATTTGCTACTGTGTAAGTGTGTTGATTGTGAATTTGTCATTGCTCACCGACGGTTTATTTCAATCTAATTATTCATTTAGTATATTTTATTCTATGAGTTGTAAATCTAATTTTCAGCAAGAAATCATAAGGTACACCTCATCTAGCTACTCGATAAAAAAAATTAGCCAAGAAAATGCTGGAAATGTTTACCGGTGTAGCATATGCTTCGTCACCGGCGGCAAGTACAAATAACAAGGATGGTAAGGGTGCGAAGAATGTACAAAGATTGTTGGCATGTTTTATAAACAATGTATGCTTGTCATTGATGGGTAAGTACAAGAGTGGAGCTGCATGCTCTTTTACAGGCAGGATAGACTTGTCATTGATGGCAAGTAATGAGGAGATGGTAGGATAAGAAGGATAAAAATCCTCGGGGATCTGTATCGAAAGCTCAGGAGGAACAAATAAGAAGAAAACGGCAATGCAAAGAAGGCAAAGCCAAAGTACAAGAATCGCGTAAGAGAAGGAAGACAAAGATCCATAACCACATGATCTCATTCAAAATTCCCGAAAATGAGGGCCGATCGCATGTGGGTTGTAATGAGGCCTACTATAACGAAAGCTAAGGTGAAATCCCGGCCATAACTGTGGACTGGCCTATTTGGAAGGACGCTAAGTGCCGACGCGCCACCGTGAGAAGCTCGATAGGAGGATGTGTCTCAAACAATAGATCCGAACGCAGGACCCATCACCGCTGGATCAATGAGAACTCCGCAAGGTCTTGAAGGGAGTAAGGTTTGGCTACTATTATGAGGATAATGGTCATATGGACCAGTGATGAGTCATCGGAGTTTCGAGGATCGCGAGCTGATATGTCAAAGTTCCTGACAACGAAAACCCCCAAATCGCGACATGATCTCAACCGCTAAATCAAGAATTAGATCCGTCCGCGATTCTTCTGAGAACGAGAATCGTGGATCGCACATTTCCAATAAGTGCAAAGAACACGACAACGAAAACCCAAAATTGGCGACATGTGATTTCACGAAAGTTAATCTACGCTGATAACAAGTGATCTAGACTCACGATCCAATGACATCACAATGTATCTAATGCCGATAGGACACGTATACATCCAGTAATGACAAAATGTAGATTCAACACTTTAGGCCGCGTAAGTCATAAACGAGGACACGTGGCGGTGGATCTAACACGTGCAAAACTACATGCGTGACGCCACCAGAGGTATCGGCAATCGCTGATTTTGAAATACCAAAATCACTTGACATCAAGAACCCCAAATTGTGGATATGATTTCGATTTAATCGCAAAACCGTGAATTTAGAAGTGATCCGAACTGCTGATTATATGTATGGAGACGGGATCGGATCTGAATGGACAAAGTTACCGACATCGAAACCCCGATTTTATGACATGCGATTTCGGCGATTAATCATGCCCGTGAATTTAGAAGTAACTGGATCAAGGATTAATCGCATGGGGCATCGCCGACCGACTTCGAAATGACAAAATAATTTGATATCGAAGTCTCGGAACATCGGAAGGGATCGACCACCCATCCGAGGACAAGGTCGAAGATCGCTGCCAGCCGGTGATTTTGTTCATCTGGAACGCAAATCCTGCTGACAAAGAGTTTCGGTAATTCAAAACTGAACTGCCAAAACCTCCTCGGCGAGAAGCCATGTCGCGACAAATACCGGGCGAGACGGCATGAGTGAGGCCAGTCAGCTGCAGATAAGGATGCTACCACGCGAACGCCACATGCAGACTGCAGGCTCACCTGTGAGGGTCAAGCACATCGCTGACCGGAACGCGACTTCGTGGATATAAACTCTATGTCATCAGCGTCAAATCGCTGAGCATATGAAATCCCGATTTGATTTGAACTGCTGGATCAAGAAATGATCGAGGGCTACTGAGGCACGACACAACGGTCTGACCGCGAGAGAAGACGGAAGAGTCCTAACCGCCAGAGTCGAGGGAATCTCAAAAGATAACACCTGCTGATGCCGGAACGCGAAAAGGGCCGAGAAGTCAAGAGCGCCATGAGTATCGTGCGTATAATTCGAAAGAGGTGGAGAACATGGGCACGGCAGGAGTGGAAGGAGAGTGTGGCATACTGCATGCACGAGGGTGCACATAAATCCATATAAGTACAAGAGTGCCTGCATGAGATGAGGTTGCTAAGCATTGTCGTTAGAATCTGTCGGTCATTGTAGAAGGATTGGTAAGTGTAGAGCAAGGAGGAAGATACAGAAATACACAGCAGAGAAGGTTGCATGAAAGCGACATGGATGCAGAGTATAAATGGAGAAGAACAAAGCGCAAGGAGGTGCGTAAGACACCGATGCGCATGGTGGTAGAGCAAAGGCATCAACGACAAGACTGCAAGCCATTGAATAAATTTATTGGGCTGTAATGAGTTTGCTATAAGATTAATCATTATAGGAGGTTGAGGTGCCTCGGAGGATCACATGTCCCGAGGTCTGGGCGGGTGCTTGAACATCAGGAGTTGTAGCTTCCATCCGCTGTGCCTGTGAGAAACTGTGGTGGCAGGTGCAAGGGTGAATTGTTGTTCTCTGTTATATTGGTTGGTGCCTGTGTGATTGGAGTTGGTGCTTCCATCCATTGGTGCCGAAACAGTCAGGAGCTGGTGCTTCCTTCTAGCTGGTGCTTAGAGAAACCAGGAGCTGGTGCCTTCTTCCAGTGGTGCTAGAGAAAAAATAGAGCTGGTGCTCGCTAGTTGCAGCCTTTGCAAAACAGAGGTTGTAGCCCATTATGAGTTGGTGATCATATGTAATGATAATGTAAAGAATGTAACTATTACTTATCATATAAAGAAAAGAGGTTTTACCCTGCATGGATTTCCTCAGAAAATATCTCTCTATTCGTGTTTCTTATATGTATCATGTCAATATAAATTGTTTATTTCAGACATTGTGACTTTTCATCATTTAATGCTCTCAAGAAAGAGTTTAAAAAGAAGCATAATTGTTTAAGCATGGTAACAACCCATCTTACCCTCCCAAAATTTCTTGTCCAACAATTGGTACTGAGCCGCCCCTTTTGTCTAAGGGTAGATCCTAGGTCTTAAACATGACAAGCCCTCAAGGGACTTTACCACTAGGCCTCCTCTATTTGATGGAACTAATTTTGCCTTTTGGAAGGTTAGAATGATCATACTCTAATGGCCTTAGGAGGATGTATGGGGATGTAGAGGATCGGATATACAGTTCAAGCAGTTAGCTTCCAAGGATGATAAGTTAGAATCTCGCTTTAATGCACAGGCAATGAATGCTATCTTGAAATGGACTTGCGTAATGAAGCTCAGGAAGGTGATGCATCTTCAAACCGCTAAAGAAATGTGGGATAAACTTAATAGCTATGAAGGTAATGAGAAGGTAAGGATGCAAAGCTTCCAAACTCATAGAATATAGTTTGAATAAATTAAGATGAAGGAAGATGAAACTGCTGGAAAATACTTTCCGAGAAGAAATGTACATGCAATGTGTGCACTTGGCAAACAATTGGGGAACCTTCTTTAGTTCCGTAAAATCTTGAGATCTCTCCTAGATAGGTCAACCTGGTCTCAAGCGAGAAGAACTTAATGATCTGAAAACTCTACAGTTTGACCATAACTTCTAGGAACGTTGATTACATATGAAATGAGAATAGTTAAAGATAAACTCACTTCCAGAGAAGCATCATTTTAGAGAAGATAAAATGAAGATTCTGAGCCCGATGAAATCGGGCGGCAAATTGGAGAAGACTAAAGAAAGGATCGTGAGTACTACAGTAAGCCGCCTTCAAATTCTTAACTGTGGTAAGATAGGTCATTTGTAAATAAATGTCCTCTCAAGAAATATGATCAAAACTCCTAAGATGAAGGAGGAAGCACAAATCAAGAAGATTTTGATAAGAAGAAGAGTTTATGTATAAACAATGACGACTCCTCTAAGATAATCGGAGAAGTGATTCCTTCGGCGTGAAGATAAAGTAAATCGACTTCTTGTTTTATGGCCAAAGAGGATGGTGGATAATGGAAAGAAAGGATGTTGGATGAGAATGATGAAGAAGTTGTGGTTGATATGGAAGGAGGAATCCAATCAGTTGCACTGAAGATTGATAGACTCCGGAATTAAGAAATGAAAGAAAACAATTCTCATTTATACAATTGAGAAAGACAAGAAATCACTGATGAAGCTTCGGCTCGCCTAAAGTGGAATTAGTAGGGCAAAGAAAATTGAGGATATTTTGAAACATCAGCTATCAGGAAAGAGGGCAAGATCTAAAGCCTCGAAGAAGAAGTAGTGAAAACTAGAAAGAGATGGAGAAGTTTCAAGCATCAACAATTTAATCTATCCAAAGATTTCAAAGCCTCAAGGATTAGCCACCATTCTGAAAAAGCAAAGGAATCCAAAACTGAAAACCGGTTTGCTATGAAGAAGGATCCAGAGTGGTCAACCAAGAAACAAAGAACCCATCAAGTTTGTTAAAGTTAGTGTCCATGTCAAAAGTAAAACCAATGACAATAATAAACCTCAGTAAAACAAAGGAAGACAACCAATCGCCTGTGACAAGTAAAGGAAAAGGTGTCAGGACCGAATCTTTAGAACAAAGGAATAATGCACTTCCACCAAAGACATCATCCTCAACATGAAAGAAATCGATTTGCTCAAAGAAGACAACCATTTCTAGTTACAAAGGATTTTTCTATGGACAAGCTTTATCGCTCTAACTTTGGTCACAAGTCAAACTGTTTCCTTAAGACTTAGACATGAGCATCGAAGCTCTGAAATAAATACTCGCCACAACAAAGAATGATACAAAGAAAGCAATAAACCATCACAGACAAACAAATTCAAGCATAGAGACATGCAACGAGGAGGTCAAGGATTTATAAATACCACCTATAGACAATGCTACCACAATAACTTTGACCTATTGAACAATGAGATTGAATGCTATAACCGCCACAATTCCTACTACAAAAGCCGCAAACCGCCATCTCAAGAATTACAAAAGGTGATCCAAAAATAAAGTTCCAGGATAGAAAGACCAAAATACATTACGGAAGAGGAAAGATAGCGAAAAAATGTGGTCAAGCACTTCAACTCAAAACAATATTCATAAAAATAGGATAAAGTGGATGTCCCAAGGACGGATCAGAAAAGGATAAGTTATTGTCCATAAGTAAAGCAAACAGAAATGTGATCTTTGAAAATGATGAAACAGTAAAACTGTACATTTGGAGAGATGATGAGTCGAAGATCGACAAAGATGATGCACAAGATGTTCTCATTTCGCGGGATGGTCCCAAACACAATTCACTCCACCTGTCAAAGTGCGGACAAAGGCGCGGAAGAGGTGCTCACGTTCAAAGAATGTAAGGCAAATACAAAACCAGGACATGAAGTGAATGAAAGCTTAAAGAAAATTAATGATGCTGAAACTGAATCCTCCGCAAGTAAAGAAGAAGACGATAATAATAAAGCATGTTCACTAGTATCTTCCCATGGATGAAGGCGAGGGAGAACCACACAATGTAGCTGGTCCAGCGGCTGATACGCGCATACCCAAATCAAGATATCGAGAAGATCCATGACTCCTCGACAAGGTCCGGATAGCCGCAGATCACCAAATGACAACTGAGCATTGGACTCACAGAGAAATCAGCTTGTCTCTAAGAAACTGGACATAGGTCCTTTCAGTCTGGGAGGAAAGAAAAGTAAAGAGAATGCAAGTGCAGCAATTTTCCCGTGGAATGAATATGGATAGTGCCCTGATCGGGAATGCATCATGGAAGAAAAAATGAAAAGCACAAGAATAGAGATCGATGAAATCTAATGGAAGATCCGGCTGGCCCTTTAAAATTGAAGGCTTACACCTCACAAAGGTCTGCTTAAGAAAACAACATCTGATGTACATGACATCCTCAGAAAGATAATCTAGAAAGATTTTTCCATGGAAAGTTAATCTTTAGGAACAAAGGAAAATCAGAGGCTACGTAACATGATATTTAGCAAATGTCTAGAGTGACGTGAAACGATGCATGCAGCGTAACGATCTAAAAAGATGACGCGAGCGTAATGATAACAATGATGTGAGTCACCCACATGAGAACTGGATAAAGGAGTTCGAGGAGAAGGGAGTAATTTTGAGTATTCCATGGCGATAATAAAGGAGAAACCTAAATGAATAGTGTCCAAGAATCGAAAAGAGAAGACTGGCTTAGATACAAATTATCTTTGGCGTGCCTAAATGAGAGAGTCCATCCTACGGGGAGTCTCAGATTGAGTTATTGACCGATAATCTTCTAAATCATCGCAATACCTCAGTGGGGAGTATGTCTCTTTGATATTGATGTCAAGGGGAGAAAAGAACTGCACCGAACTGCGTGCTTTAAGGCTACTCTCAATGCCAGCGGGGATTACAGCCGTTTAATGGTAGCATAGCGTTTGTCATTGATGGAAAATAACATAATGGCATGGCGGGCGTAGGAAGAATGTACAAAGGATTGTTGCATGTTTTAGAGAAAAGGTGAATAGACTTGGCTGATGGCGGCATGAGTGGAGTTTATACGTTTATTAAAGATAGACTTGTCATTGATGGCAAGTACACAAAGAGTGGAGGATGGTAGGATAAGAAGGATAAAATCCCTTGGGATCCGGGATGCGGAAAGCCTCGAGGAATACAAGAAGAAAACGCTACAAAGAAAGCAAGCAGTCAGCACAGGAATTCTGCGTGAAGAGAAGTTAAAGATGAGATCCACAACTACGATCTCATTTAAATTTCCCGAAGAACGAGGGCCGCCGACCGAATGTATCGACGAGGCTCTAATGCCATCGAAAAGCCAGCGTGAAATCCCGGCAATCAGGACTGCCCATTTGAAGGAGGCGTAGCAAACATCGGGTTTCACCGGGAGAAGCTCGTTAGGAGGACAGGTCTCAGCCGTCCGATCCGAGCGCAGGGACCCGATCACTGTTGGATCAATGAGAACCGGCAAGGTCTTTAAAGGGAGAGAAGGTTTGACTACGGTCATGAGTATAATGGTCATATGGACCGTGGAGCGAGTCATCGAGTTCGAGTGGATCGCGAGTTGATTATGCCGTTCCTCGGAGCAAATCTAAAACTAAATTGCGATATGATCTCAACCGCTAAATCAAGAACTAGATCCGGGTCCGTGGATTTCCTTCATCGGAGAATCCCAGGATCGCTGCATTCTTACTAAGCGCAAAAGAACACTGGATAACGAAAACCCCAAATCGCGATATGCGATTCCACGAAGTAATTCCATACCTGCTGATAATAAGTGATCTAGACCGCCGACCCAACTCACGACAACAAACCACATCAGCAAGGGACACGCGGCACAACCAGTGAATGATAAAAAATGCGACGGCACTTTAGGGCCGGCGTAAGTCATTTAATCGAGTGACATGGCGTGGATCTAACACGGCAAAACCACATGTGACGCCGCTATAAGACGGTGATCGGGATTTTGAAATGACAAAATCACTTGATATCAAGAACTCCGAAATCGCGGAATGATTTCCACGATTTAATCGCGAACTCAGAATTTAGAAGTGATCTGGACCGTGGATTATATGCATGGAGTATCGGGAATCGGATTTGGAATGATAAAGTCACGACATCAGAAGAATCGATTTCAGCGCGATACGCGATTTCGCTGACGACCGCAGCCTCAGAAATTCTGAAGTAACTGGACCGCTGATTATCCTGCAGATGGGGCATTAGATCGCGGAATCTGAAATGACAAAGTCACTTGATAACGAAAGTCTCGAAATCCGGATGGATCGGACTACCATCCGGGAGGATGTGTCGAAGATCAAGGTCACTACGCAGATTTTGTTCGACGAAATCGGGATCCTGCTGACAAGAGTTTGCGTAATCTGGCATCCGCTAAACTCTCGCGAGAAAGCCGGCGTCGATGAATGGCGAGGACGCGCGTATGAGTGGGAGGCCACCGGCCGTGAGATAAGGATGCTACACGGAACTGGCCATGGACTGCGGCCCGGAGGGTCAAGTACACGTGAATCGGAAACGCTACTCCGGTGGACATAAACTCTGGCGTTTACCGGGAAGTGCTGGAATTGCCAGTATAGAAATCCTGATTTGATCTCGGCCAACCGCTGATCAAGAAATGACGAGGGCCACCGAGGCACCTATTACGCTGAGTTCGACTGCGAGAGAAAGATCAAGAGTCTCAATCGGCCAGAGAGGGTCGAGAATCTCAAAGATAATACCCAAAGGATGTTGGTGAATCTCAAAGATAACACCTGTGCTGATGCCAACACGCGTGAAAAGGGCTTATAGTCAAGAGTTACTATGAGTATCAGACACTCCGGAAAGAGGGAGAACATGG
Organism: Picea sitchensis; assembly: GCA_010110895.2. Lineage (NCBI taxonomy): Eukaryota > Viridiplantae > Streptophyta > Pinopsida > Pinales > Pinaceae > Picea > Picea sitchensis. The sequence goes on from SNQJ01S0019878.1 coordinate 39,532, forward strand.
CACGGTGAGATGAGAGGTATGGCCATTATCAGATGCAATTTGTGCATGAAACTATGCAAGGCTACAGAGTAGAGAAGAGATGGAGGTTGTTGCTGCCATTGTTGTTAGAATTGTTGTGGTCAGCCAGGTAGAAGGACTGGAAGGAGCAAGGAGGAAGAGCACAGAGTAGAAATATTACGCCAGAGGTAGCTGCCGAAGGAAAGCGGTTAATGATGCGAGTAAAATGAGAATACAATAGAAAGCGCAAGGAAGTAAGACACCGATGCATATGGCAGAGCGTAAATACAATTAAACGACAAGACCGGGTGTCATTGAATAACCTTTACGTCAGAATGAGTTTGCTAGGAAGATTCACATTATAGGAGGGTTGAGGTGCCCGAGGACTCATGGTCCTCGTGAGGTCTGGCGGCGCTTGAAACACAGGAGTTGTAGCTTCCATCCGCTGCAGGAAACTAAAAGGTGGGCAGGGTGGGTATGAGAATCCTTGTTCTCTCATATTGTGCTGCGCCCGTGATGATTGAAGTTGGCGCTTCCACCGCCTGGTGTCGGTACTGCGGTGAGCTGGTGCTCCTTCCAGTTGGTGCCAGAGAAACTGCAGGAGTTGTTTCCTTCTAGTGGGTGCTAGAGAAAAACAAAGAGTTGGTGCCTTAAGTTGTAGCCTGGCAAAAATGAGGTTGTAGCCTCATTATGAGTTATGCTGGTATGTATGATAATGTAAAAGAATGTAACTATTACTTATCATATAAAGAAAAGAGGTTTTTACCTGTATGGGTTTCTCAAGAAATATCCGCCTGTTTCCTGAAGGGATCATGTCAATCCTGTGTTTCTCATATATGTGACTGATGCTGAATGAGCAATTGTTTATTTCCCTGCATTATTGTGATCATCATTTAATGTTTCAGCAAAGAGTTTAAAAGAAGCATAATTGTTTAAGCACGGTAACAACTGATTCACCCCCCCCCCTCTCAGTTGTCCAACAGAAAAATCATAAAAACACAAGGATCTCCAAGCTTCTTTGAATCCTCTAAAACTATTAAAGTAAAATCGAAACTTTTTGACACTTGATCCATGGGTGGATTTACTTCGCTTCTTATTTCTTTATGCAATAAAAGTTATATAGATTTATTCCTAACCATAAGTGTTCAAAAAGGTTTTCAAACTCTTCAAGGGAAAACTTGTGAAGATGGAAATATCATTATTTTCATAAGCATGACAAACTAAATGTTTCCATCCAAGGAAACAAATATTCTCATGAAAGCTTATATATTCATAATATTGAAGTTGGAAAAAATAAGTGTTGTCGTCCAAGGAAACAAATAGTGTCATGCTCTTATTTATTCAAAATACTCAAGCTGGAAAACCACTTCATTGATCATACCACTTCGGTAATACAATCATTCAAGCAATCAACACCTTACCATTGTTCAAGCAAAATCACATCAAACAAACTTTTGTTCATGCAATCAAGAAAGATATTTCAAGCATTCAATCTTTTTCTAGCAACATTCAAACAAGCATGCAAGTATTCAAAACAAGCTTTTAATATATTTTTTTAAGTTTTTGCAACAAGCTACAAGATCAAACCCCAAGGTAAATTTTCTACCGATTCTCATGGTTTTCTAAGGCAAATTCAAACAAGCATGATGAAGTAAATTAAAAGGAATTCAACAAATTGATTTTTTACCAAAGGTTGAATCTCCCATATTCCGGAAAACCTAAAAACCAAAAAGACCAATGTAGTTCTTGTGAAGAAATCCCAAGAATCTTTCAAACTTTTCCGGTACTTTGTGAATCTTGCAAGTCGATTTTCTGAAGGTGATTAAAGCTCTGGATAGTTGGTACCTTAGTGCATTTTACTTGGGAATATATATGCTCCATTAAAAGGTGAAAAATAGTGAATTTGTTGCTGGAATTTATTTGGCGAACCACAAGAATTGAAAAAACAACAAATAAGGAAGCAACACACATTACTCAAGCATGTAAATCGATTCTAAGGGTAAAAAACTGAGACCATAGTTATCAGAAGTGGTGACCAAACTGGTTGAMCCCAAAAATGTGAATTGGACTTGGAACCTAAAAAAACTGGTTGATCAAAAATAAATAAAATATTCAAATTAAAAAAAAAAAACATACATATTCATGTGCATCCATATGAATCCAAACCATTTATACACAAATATGAAAAGTTTCTCATTTATATAGTAAGAGTGCATATATCCAAAATAATAGTGAATTCAATTATCTCTRAACCAAAATACATCAACAAAGAAGCTATAAATGCAATTCAAAATAACTACATATAATCAAAATCATTATCTATATTAGGATCCTTATCATGGGTTCCACCATTTAAGCATTAAAATAAGATAGAAACAACTTAACATGCCTAACAAGAGATTTTACTTGAGTGAAGGGTACATTTTTACTAGGGTCATGACAAAAGAGTTCAACAATCAACGCTACCAACATCAAGGTACATAGAGGGCTTGGTGTTGATATTATGGTAGCTATGGGAGGTATTAACCTCTACGTGTAACCTTTGATGAGACTAGAATATTCCGGGAAGTAAGAGAAACCCTAAACAGATGTGTAGAAACCCTAGAAAACATGTCGGCTCAATAAAAGAATTAATATTTAAGTGTTAACCTCTAAAAGAAGAAGTCGACCTGGACAGATGACAAAGAGCGCTATAAATAAGAGGGCGTTGAAGATCATTTGTCATTCACACTCACAAAAATCACACAGACTAGTGGTGCACAAGTTTTGGAGAGGGAGTGCAGTTGCAACTACTGCAACTGGGATTTTGGATTTTGGTTATGGTTTGGACTTTCTACCTTGGTTTAGGTTTGGATTCTTTGCTTGGTACACTAGCCTTGGAGAGAGATATGTTATCTTGGTTGGCTATTGATTTTAAGGTTTTCTTCTGGAATTATTATGTCTGTCAAGGTTAATGGTGCTTGGGGGTGGCTTTGTGCCTATGGTTGGGTGACAATATTGCTATATTGTCTATGGAAAAATGAGCACATCTCTTTTATTCTAACAGGTTATGGGCCCACACTATCTTTCGATAGTCTAACCACTGGGAGATAGATTGGGAAGTTATTTGTTAAGCTCATTGTGGCACCAATTACAGCTACAACTAGATTTTCTGATTATGCAGCTGCAACAAACCCTAACCCATGTGTTCGAGCACTTTTGATGAAGTGTTTGACCTAATTCCTTGACATCCTAGTGCACCCTAGCCTAGTTCACCTCTTGGTACCCTCAACTAGCAAAAACTTAGTTGAATGGTCTAGGTTCATCAATCAAGGACAAGAATTCCCTAGGGAAAACTCATTCTCTCCAAGTTGCATTGTGATTAGTGTTGGAGGAATGGTCCAGGCTCATAAATTAGGGACAATTATTCTTCTATGTTTGGGAAGAATAGTCCAGATATCCCATGGCTATTGTTTCACTTTCTGAGGGAAGATGCTCTTCAGGATCTCATAGATGTGAGTGGAAAAATAGCCCAGATGACTCAATTTGTATCATGATATTGTTGATATCAGATGATATGATTGTTGTGGAGACTATATGTCTCTGGACAATAGTTGTATGCCACTATGGTGGATGTGATCTAATAATAGTGACTATGTGTCACTAGTTAGTAGTTGTGTGCTACTAGGAGTATGGATTTGAGAGATGATGCATTTGATGCTATAAGATGATATTGATAGTGATGATTTTGGTCGTGAGTTGATCTACATGATTATGAGATAGCTTGTGTGGCTATGATGATGCTACCAGGTTGAATGGTTTGTTTATGCTCAAGACCATTTCCTTTAATACCTCCCTAGCTAGGAGGGAGTGTTGATATTATGGTCGTTGCGTAAGGTATTAACCTCTACGTGTAACCTTTGATGAGACTAGAATATCCTGGGAAGCAAGAGAAACCCTAAACAGATGTGTAGAAACCCTAGAAGACATGTCGGCTCAATAAAAGAATTAATATTTAAGTCTTAACCTCTAAAAGAATAATTCATCCTGGACAGATGAAAAAGAGCACTATAAATAAGAGAGCACTAGAGCTCATTTTTCATTCACACTCACACAATGCACACAGAATAGTGGTGAGCAATTTTTGGAGCTAGAGTGCAGTTGCAGCTACTGCAAATGGGATTTTGGCTTTTGGTTATGGTTTGGACTTTCTACCTTTGTTATGGTTTAGATTCTTTTCTTGGTACGCTAGCCTTGGAGAGAGATACACTGTCTTGGTTGGCTATTGGTTTTAAGGTTTTCTTTCGGAATTATTATGTATTTCAAGGTTAAAGGTTCTCAGGGGTGGCTTCGTGCCTATGGTTGGGTGACAATATTGCTATATTGTCTATAGAAAAAAGAGCACATCTCTTTTATTCTAACAGTTGGTGTTCTTGATTAAATGCCAGTTCCATACCCTCATACATGATAGAATCCAATGGAAACATTGCAATCCTGACAATATTGAAATCTTGAAAACCGTTAAGTCTACTAAATTTTGAATGGGACCTAAAATTCTACTTTCTCCATATGAAGCCCAATGAGGTTGGATCCACTCTCAAACATATTGAAACAATTAATGGTAATGTTAAAAATTTAAGTAAAATGATAAAAATGAAAGATAAGGAGAATGTCACTTTATCTTTCATTTTCATCATTGTAATTTAAGAATTTAACATTACCATTAATTACTAGATTTGAGCAGGCCTTATGGAAAGGTAATAGGCCTCCCTTCTATTAAATTATTATAATTATAATTATAATTATTATTATTATTATTATTATAATTATAATTATTATTATTATTATTATTATAATTATAATTATAATAATTATTATTATTATTATTATTATTATTATTATTATTATTATTATTATTATTATTATTATTATTATTATTATTAT
>SNQJ01S0019878.1:47079-59461 GCA_010110895.2 Picea sitchensis
TTCTAAGAATATTCCAAAATAGATGTTTGATTCCCTAACCATAATGTATGAAGGAAAGAACATTAACTGAAAGATGAACTTGAGAACCCAACTCAAGAATATAAAGATGTAGAAAGGAGAAATAGTTTATGACTATTTCTCTAGGGTTACTCACTTCAAAGAACAATTAGAAGAAATTGGAGACAACTTGGATGAATATGAACTCATAATGACACCTCTTAATGGTCTCACAAGACTTTGGGATGCCTTCATCCAAACTATTTGTGCTAGAAAGGAAAAACTACAATTTGACAGTCTTTGGGAAGAAGAAGAAGCAAGAGTAGATAACAGAGAAGTAGTACTATTAAGGGATGAAGACCAATCCATAAGTGCTCATGCTAAAGGAGGTAAGAGGAGGTATCATTTCCAAAAGGAGACCCACCTCCATAAGGAATCTCACTCTCTCAGGAAATTCACCCACTTCCATAAAGAATCTCACCCTCCAAGGAGATTCCAGAAATTTCAGAAAGGTCAAAGAAGAGAAAAGGATTTCTCCTCTTATCAATGCTATCATTGTGATAAGATGGGACATATTGCTAAGAATTGTCATGCCAGAATGGAATAATACAAGAATATAAATAACAAAAGACAGCATTCCCATGCAGTTGAAGATGATGAGCCACCCACGAAGATGATTAAAGAAGAGATTGAAGATTATGTTTTATTTTTTGCGCTCTCAGGATCTATGACTCCTGGAGAGGATACTTGGCTCATAGAAAGTAGTGCCTCTAAGCACATGACATTTCATAGAGACATTCTTTCTAGCCTTACAGAAAACACCTTTCCCCATAAAGTTACACTCGGAGATGACTACGTACCCTATCAAAGGAGTGGGAGAATCCACCTACAAACTTGATTCAGGGACCCCGATGAAGATGAAGGATATACTATATGTACCATTTTTGACAAAGAACTTACTTTATATCTCAACTTTAGATAAGAAAGGCTTCATGGTTGCATTAATATATGGTGAATTTCTAATGCGGCCTAAAGGAAAAACCATAGGAGATGCAATTGTCATTGGAACAGAAGAAGGTGGCATGTATAAGTTAAAAGGTCACTCAGATGCAGCCTGGACTCACTCCACTGAGATTTCATGTGAACTTTGGCATAGAATACTGGCTCACATCAACTACAAAACCTTACCATATGTGAGCAAGGTAGCTATAGGTCTACCAGAATTCAAGGTTGATCATGAAGGTGTGTTCAAGGGATGTGCACAAGGAAAGAACATAAAGAATCATTTCCCGAAGAGAGACAATAAAGCAGAAGGAATCTTGGAGCTCGTCCGATCAGATGTATGTGGTCCAATGCCATCAACCTCTCTTAGTGGATATGTATACTATGTGTCATTTATTGATGATTATTCTCGCAAGACTTGGGTTTATTTCTTGAAATCAAAAGATAAAGTATTTGGGAAGTTCAAGGAATTCAAAGCCTTGATAGAAAATATCTCTAAAAGAAAAATCAAGATACTCAGGTTAGATCATGGAGGAGAATACACCTTAAAAGAATTTGTAAGATTTTGCAAAGATGACGGGATTAAGAGGAAGCTCACCACTCCCTATAATCCTCAACAAAATGGTGCAACAAAAAGAAAGAATAGAACAATAACAGAAGCAGTGAAGACTATGATCCATGATCAATATCTTCCAATGCACTTATGGGTAGAAGCAACAAGAACATAATTTTATGTCCAGAATAGATTATCCCATAGTGCACTTGGATTCAAAACCTCAGAAGAAATGTTCTTCGGAAAGAAGCCAAAAGTAAGCCATATCAAGATATTTGGTTGTCTAGTGTTTGTACACATTCTGAAAGAAAGGATAACTAAGTTGGACCCTTTAGGAAAGAAAGGAATATTTTTTGGATACTATGAGGTCTCTAAGGCCTTCAGAATTTACATACCGGGTTACCATAATATTTAGATAAACACAGATGTAACCTTCGATGAAGATGAAACACTCAAGAAATCAAGGAGATTCCAGCTTCAAGAAGTATATGAAAAAGAACATGTAGCTCCCAGAGTTGCAGAACCAGTGAGGGAAGTTACAAATACCCATGATGATGAGATCCTAGAAGATCATGATATGATAGAATCTCAAGAACCTCCCCAAATGATGATTTCTCACAAGAGAAATATAGTCTAGGCAATAGAACTTATTCAATATGGAGAGAAGTATGGTGCCCTAGAAGGAACCATGAGACAAATCAAGAAACCTAAGCCATTCTCTAGTTATATGGCTTTGATGCGTGATCTCATAGAAAAGGAACCCACTTGCTTTGAAGAAGCCATTCAAAAGAAAGAATGGGTGGATGACATGACAGAAGAATTCCAATCCATTATAAAGAATGATATATGGGAAATAGTTCCCAGACCGAAGAACAAAGATGTGGTATCTTCTAAATGGATATACAAGATAAAACATGTAGCAGACGAAAGTATTGAAAAACATAAAGAAATATTTGTAGCTCGTGGATTTTCTCAAAAGGAAGGAATTGATTATGAGGAGACATTTTATCATGTAGCCAGATACACTTCTATCAGAACCATCATAGCTCTTGCAGCCAAGATGAAGTAGAAGTTAAACCAGATGGATGTGTAAACAACCTTCTTAAATGGTGTCATTGAAGAAGAAGTGTATATAGAACAAACTCAAGGTTTTGAAGTTGAAAATAGAAAGACTCATGCCAGTAGGTTGAAGAAGGCTCTGTATGGATTGAAGCAAGCTCCCAGAGCTTGGTATGGCAGAATTGATAGTTCCTGACGAGATTGGGATTTACCAAGAGTAAAGTTGATTCTAACCTTTACTTCAAGGTTATGAATGATGAGCCAGATATATTGTTGTTGTATGTGGATGACTTATTCTTAACTCGAGAAGAAAATCTCATCATACATTGTAAGAAGAAGCTTGTTGCAAGGTTTGAGATGAAAGACCTAGACCTTATGCATTATTTCTTAGGTCTTGAAGTTTGGCAAAGCTCAAAGAACATCCTCCTTAACCAAGGGAAGTATGCAGTTGAAATATTGAAGAGGTTTGATACGTTGGAATGTAAATCCATGAACACACCCATGGAAAAAAAGTTGAATCTCTTGGTGGATACTTCGTCAGAATTGGTTGATGCTACTTTATATAGAAAAATCATTGGATCGTTGATGTATCTGACGAATACCATGCACGATATATGCTTTTCGGTGAACACCTTGATTCAATATCTGGTAGAACCTAGACACGTTCACCTTACAACTGCAAAGCATGTGATAAAATAACTTAAGGGTACGCTGGACTTTGGTCTCTGTTATACTGGAGATCACGACTTCAAATCGATTGGTTATACTGATTCAGATTGGGATGGAAGTGTTTCTAATAGAAAGGGCACTTCAGGATGTTGTTTTAGTATGGGGTCATCCATGACTTCATGGCAGAGCAGGAAGCAATCCAATATTTCTCTCAGCACAGTAGAAGCATAATACATTGCAGCATGCTCTACCAGTTGTGAAGCCATATGGCTTCAAAATTTGTTGATAGGTCTTTTCGATCTGGAGATGGAAGCCATTGTGATTCTATGTAATAACCAAAGTTGCATAAATATGACGGAGAGACCAACCCAGTGTTCCACGATAAAAAAAAGCGCATTGAGATCCGGTACCACTACATCCATGATATGGTGCAAAGAGGAGATATAAATCTCCAATATGTTGCTATAGATGAGTAGATAACAGATGTGTTGATAACCCCTCATCTCATGTAAAGTTTGAATTTCGAGAAAAATATTGGTATAGTCGAAAGGACCTCCCTCGAAAAGGTGGAGTGATGTTGATGATACTTTGGTATCCTAACCAATGGCCGGGTAGCTCCATGGGATTTTATATCTAGAGATGATCATCCAAGGCGGATCGAAGGTTTAGTAAGGATGGTATTTGAGTACTTATTACATGTATATTCAGGTTATTGGTCATTAGTGGTAGCTTCAAGTTAGGATTTTATATCCTAAGTTGTGGTCAGTAGTGGTAGCTCCGTTAGGATTTTATATCCTAGGGAATATTTTGATTCCTGGGAAGATCTTGAAGGTCCGGTAAGGACGGTTTGTCAGAGTACCACGTTGTAGCTCCATTAGGATTTTATATCCTAGGGAATCTTATGATTCCTAGGCAGATCCCTAAGGTTTGTCAGAGTACCACAAAATGGTGTTCTTGCACTTGCCCTGTTATGTTTATATATGATGATGATGTTGTTATCTCAACCTCGTGTTGATGATGTTGCTTCAACCTCATTTTGTTGATGATGTTTTTTCTCCAACCTTGTGTTGTTGATGATGTTGTTGCCCCAACCTCATGCTATTGATGATGATGTTTCTCCAGCCTTGTGTTGTTGATGATTTTTTTCCCCCAGCCTCATGATGTTGATGGTGTTGTTGTATCAGCCTCGTGTTGATGGTGATGTTGTATCAGTCTAGTGTTGTTGATGTTGTTATTGTAGTTTTATACTAACTGATGTTGATGTTTTAGATTCCAACTCCATGCTATGAACAATGATGATGATGGTATTCCAGCTCCATGTTGTAAACGATGATGATATTGATGATGAGAATTTTTTTTGATGATTTATAAATGTGTCATTCAGTGTTCCAGATGTTGATGATGTTGTTTCCCTCTCTCTCTCTTGATGATGTTGTATTGTAGAATACCCTTCTTGTTAAGGGGGAGTGTTGAAATATTGTAACTGTGAAGAATTTTCTAATGATAATTGAGTTATTATTATATAGATCTATCTCATTTTGTGGATTGATCATGTCGAGACTTATGTATGATCAAATCCCCTATTGTGGATTGGTAAAACCATGTTTATGTGGTGCTAATTGAGAAGTCGGCCCCTAGGGCTAATTAAAGTGGTTTTAACCACTAGTTGAAGAAGTCGACCCAGCTTGGTGAAGAGACACAACCCTAGCGCCTCCCAGCTAGTATAAATAAGTGAGGATGGTGCCTCACATACACACTCACTCAAGTCACTCATCTAATGAGCAATTTTTGAAGGAAGTTGCAGTTAGAAGAAGGAGAAGAGAGAGGCGCATTGCTCAGTCTTGGATATTCTCTAGTGTTTGGTCTTTTATCTTGGCAATCTATATTAAGGAATCTTTTGCAGGGTTTTCTCCCCCATGAGGGTTTCCCAAGATAAAATGTTGTGTACCTTGTGATTGTATTTCTCTCAGTGATCCTAATTATGTTATTATTGTCTAGTAAATTGAAAAGAACTTAATAGCAACTCTAAATTTAACACAATATAACAATATTGTCACCCAACCATAGGCATAAAGGCCGCCCTTGATCACCTTAACCTTGATAGACAGAATAATTCTGGTATAAAACCAATAGCCAAACAAGGCTACGCACCTTTCTCCAAGGGTAGCACACCAAGAAAGAATAACTTGAAACCAAGTAGAAATTCCAAACCATAACCAAGAGAAATTCCAACCAAAAGCCAAAATCCCAGTTGCAGCAGCTGCAACAACACTCCCTCTCCAAAATTTCGCACCACTAGTCTTATGCAATTGTGAGAGTAAGAGTGACAAATGAGCTCTATCTCCCTCTTATTTATAGTTCTCTTTGTCACCTGTCTAGATCGACTTCTTCTTTTAGAGGTTAACACTTAAGGATTAATTATTTTATTGAGCCAACATGTCTTCTAGGGTTTCTACACATTTTTTTAGGGTTTCTCTTGCTTCCCGGAATATTCTAGTCTCGTCAAAGTTTACATGTAGAGATTCATACCTCCCGTAGATACCATAATATCAACAGTCCCTCCTAGATAGGGAGTTATTAAAGGAAATGGTCTTGATCGCCAACATACCATTCAACTGGTAGCATCATCATAGCCATATAGGATATCTCATGATCACATATATCAAGTCATGAGCAACATCATCATTATCAGAATCATCTAATAGCACCAACTGCATCATCTCTCGAAGCCATACTCCATATGAGTAATCGGGCATAATGTTGAATAAGTCACTCACTCCACAGAGTGATACAAGAACCATTCTTCTAATCCAAACATATGTCCTAGAAGAATAATTATTCCAACAGATGTTGGAAGTCACGCCATGGGATACAAGGACTATTCTTCTAATCGGGACATACGCCCTAGAAGAATGATTTACCTAGACCATTTTCCCTCCGGCCACTACTGTGAACTCGGGGAAAATTTCTATCATGTACCAATATTTCCACTTTGATCACTACTGTGAACTCAGGGAGACAAATCATTCTTCTAATCCATACATATGCCCTAGAAGAATAGTTGTCCATGGTACATTAACAATCTGTCAACCTGGACCATTCTCCATAGGGAGAATGTCTATCCACCAGGAATTTTTCCAGCATGGACCATTCTCTTCCTAGAGAATGTTTGTCCATCATCACACTAACTATCCAACTAGATGGAAATCATCTCCAACACACTAGTGGTAGTATCCATGGAAATCAGAACAATTCCATATACACAACTGTGTCTATCCATAGTAGTACATAACTACTACCCAATGGTACACAACCACTCCTAGTAGCAAACATATACTAACCAGTGACACACAGTCACTATCAGTGGATCACATCCACCACAATAACATACAACTATTTTCCAGAGACATACAGTCTCCACAACAATCATATCATCTAATATCAACCTGCATAAACAATATCATGATACAAACTGAGTCATATGGGACATTCTTCCACTCACATCTATGAGATATGGAAGAGCATCTTCCCTCGGAAATTAAAACATCAGTCATGGGCTATTTGGACTATTCTTCCCAAGCATGGAAGAATAATTGTCCCTAATTTCCGAGCCTGGACCATTCACCTAATTGGTCCATTCCTTCAACACTAATCATAGTGCAACCTGGAGAGAAGGAGTTTTCCATAGGGAATGTTTGTCCCTGATTGTTGAACCTAGACCATTCACCTAATTGGGTCAGTCCTCCAGTACTAATCACAGTGAACCCTGGAGAGAATTTGTTTTCCCTAGGGAATGATTGTCCAGACCATTTCCTATGGAAATGATTGTCCTACACCAACCTCCAAAATAGACCATTCTTTGAAACTGCTCACAGTTGTGAAATTTGAAAGAATGACTACTCGACGAGGAAAACCATTATATTCTAATTGACCACTACTCAGAGTAACTGCCAAGAAGAATGAATGTCCTATACCATTCCCCCACACCGGCCATAAGGAGAATCAATATATATGGTACATTGTTCGATATAGACCATTTTCTGAACTGGAAAAAGATTTTTCGTAAAAAATATCAAACCACTTTCCGAACTGGAAAGGAACTGCCCAGCCTTGACCATTTTCCAAACTGTAAAATGATTGTCCATAAATAAATAACATATCAGTGCTCCCTCCAAACCTGGGATTAATCACTTCCCTTTTCAATAAGGAAGTCGTCTCCACGAGCCCCAGCTTGTCCCTTAAGTACACAAACTTTTCATCTTGGACAAAGAATTTACCAAAATATTTGTTATCTGTTCATCTGTGGAGATATACTAGAGAACCACTTCTCCCCTATGGACTTTATCACAGAGAAAATAATCCTTTATCTCAATGTGCTTCGACCTGTCATGGAATAATGAGTTCTCTGAAGGATTCACACAACTCGGATCATCACAATATATCACGATTGAATCCAACACCTGATCAGATAGTCTACAAACCAACTTACGGAGCCACGTTGCTTTCATACAAGCATCACAATATGAAATATACTATGATCCTACAGTGTTGATTGAAACAGACTTATGTTTCCTGCTAGCCCATGACATCGTGGAAAAGCTCAAACTGAAACATATCCAAGTAGTACTTCTTCTGTCATCTGCACTCCCTGCCCAATCTGAATCGATAAATCTATGCAATTGTAAATCATAACTCAAACGTCCCATAAAGCAAGTATATGACTAAGTATTCTCCAAATACATTAACGAGCCAATCAATTGTTGATATAAACACGAGTCTACTAGATCATAGTCTCTCAATGTCTTCAGATATGTCATCATGGGACTTTTCCATGGGTTTGCAATCCGTCATCTCGAACTTATGAAAAACCATTTCAATATACTTCCTCTGTCATTTGAAGTTTTCACCATGCTTTTGTTATACATGAGAGGCTCTACACCAAGTTTTCTTGAATCCATACAAGGTCTTCTTCCATATACATACAAGGGTCTCTTTCTGGTATACCTCAAAACCTTGACGTTTCTCTACATACACATCTTCTTCAATTACTCTGTTAAGAAGAAAATTATTTACATTCATCTGATGTAAACTCCAACCCATGGATACTACATGGGATATAATGGACTAGGTAGAGGTATGTCTAGTTAATGGTACAAGTTATCATCATAGTCTTCTCGCTCCTTCTGGGAGAACCCTCTATCCATGAGTCATTCCTTGTGTCTATCAATGCTCAAGTCTTTTTCAAAATTTCTCCTATACATTGTTCTTCACCAAAACTTCCTTCCATTCCTTTTGCTTGACTGCTTCTAGTGGATTCAAACTGGTTCAATTTGGTTGTTATGACTTTTTCTTTTTTTCTTGGAATCATCATGTTCTTCCTCATGTTTTTCTTCAATGTTGGAGTCCATGGAATATTCTATAGATTACATGCCCTTCTTTCCTGAAGGCTCTAACATTCTGTCATAGGAACATAAATGTAGATGGACAACCAAGGATATTCAAGGCTTATTTTCTAATAAGACTTCTTCTAGAGTCAAGATGAACATGTGTTTCTTATCATGGTTGCTACTTCCAACGAAGAACATGGACAAATACTTCATGGTATTCATGGATTCTTAAATGGATCATATCATTGGGGATTAGCTTCCTCCTAATCCCAACTTCATGCCTGAATGAAAAATATGCATGCTCTTCTTTTGTAATTTTGTTATCATCTCCCTCCATCTAAGAGAGTCCATGCTTCCATCCGTTGCATCTCTCTTTTCTTTCTGCAAAGTGTCACAATCCTGTTTTGGTTTCCTTTTGATTCCTAACTTCCTTCGAGTCTGACTCCTCCAAATCTCTTTAAGTTGTTTCTATCCATTTTGATTGTTTCCCATATGGAATTTGTTTCATCCTTATAAACTTCTTCTATGACAGCTTCCGCAAGGATTGTTCATCAAACATATTTTACAAGGGTACCTGCACAAAACAAGAATAATAAGAGAAAACAAGAAATATATATCTAGAGGAAATGTTAGTTCAAATTGTGAACAAGTACAACAAGCATCTATATCAACAATATTCATATGCAGTTGAGTATTCATTGCACCTAGCAATAATAGAATCTTTCAAAGATTGCTTTCACAATTTGTACAAAAACATTTGAAGCTTAACAATTTAATCAAACCTGGAACTTGAAGCCTCAATTGCTATGGAGGGTGCACTTCTTCCTCTAAATGCACTGAATCCAAGATTACATCTTGGACAAGGTCTATAATACTTTTTCCTGCAAACACACTTATTTTTTTCTAGATGATATAACTTAGATAACATATACAAGTGCATACCTTTGAAACCTTGTAGCATCGTCCAACCTGTCTTCCAATCTGAAACTAGATACCATCTTGAAAAGAAGAGATTAGAAATTCAATAAGAAGATTCAATGATTAGAACAAACTAGAAACTCTAAAATTTCAACTTTGACCACAAAATCAATTTGAAAAGAAGTCAACCTTTGACTTTGGATTTGACCAGACAACTTTTGACTTTGACTAGTCAAACTTTGACTTTGACTTTGACCAAAAATTTAAACAAGACATTTTTGCTAGCTGAGAGTACCAAGAGGTGTGCTAGGCTAGGGAACACTAGGATTTCAAGGAATTAGGTCAAACATTTCATCATAAGTTCCCAAACACAAGTGTTTGGGTTTGTTGCAATTGCATAATCAGAAAAGCTAGTTGCAACTGTAACTAGTGCCATAACGAACTTAAAAAATAAATTCCCAATATATCTTCCAGTGGTTAAATTGTCTGAAGATAGTGTGGGCCCATAACTTGTTAGAAATAAAAGAGATGTGCTCGTTTTTCCATAGACAATATAGAAATATTGTCACCCAATCATAGGCACAAAGCCCACTCCCGAGCACCTTAACCTTGACAGACAGAATAATTCTGGTAGCAGACTAATACTCAACCAAGGCTAGTGCACTTTTCTCCAAGGGTAGCGCACCAAGAAAGAATAACCATAAATCAAGAAAAAATTACAAACCATAACCAAGAGAAAGTCCAACCAAAAGATAAAATCCCAGTTGCAGCAATTGCAGCTACACTCCCTCTCCAAACTTGCACACCACTAGTCTTATGCAGTTGTGAGAGTAAGAGTGAAAAATGATCTCTAGCGCCCTCTTATTTATAGTGATCTTTATCACCTGTCTAGGCCAACTTATTCTTTTAGAGGTTAACACTTAAGGATTATTTATTTTATTGAGCCGACATGTCTTCTAGGGTTTCTACACATTTGTTTAGGGTTTCTCTTGCTTCCCGGAATATTCTAGTCTCGTCACACATTACACGTAGAGGTTCATACCTCCCGTAGCTACCATAATATCAACACCATGCTAGTTGGTAATCATGCACTCATGGATTTTTTTTATACTCATCACGATTGCTTGATTCTATTCACATTGGCCTTGCGATGGTGTAGCTATTACTTATCATCAATTTGAAGAAGAGGTTGTATAAGCACCTTCAACAAGTTAAATCCCTTTTCAACGAATTAGTCAAAACATGTAATGCAAGAAAAGTACTGGAAATCAAGCCTTAGTCTATGATGCAACTTAACATGAAATTAACGTGACCGCATGAAAGCTAGACAACGGTCCATTCAAGAATTTCTCAACCAACAACTACAATCATCAATCAAGCATAGTAGAACAAGGTCAAAGGAGAGAAAAGTTTGTGTGAAGAAGATCATTTAAAAATATAGGTGGGGTCTACTTGAAGCATCAACACAACCATATTTATTATGTCTTGTTCATGGTGATAAATTTTGCATTTTGCAATTATTTTGTTTTTGGGTTATATTTCAACACAATTTCTTCTCTTCTTTCTTGTTAGAATGAATTACATGTCTTTCTTAGGTATGAACTAATGTTCGACTACCAACAAGATATAATGGCCACATGCCTTCCAACCATGAGTTGGAAAAAACATAATTTTTGGCCATACATAAAAAGGGATATAACTTGCTTTTATACGAATAGTATGAACCAAACAATTCATTACCAAAGCCATAAAAGAAAAAAGGGACAAGAGCCTATGAATTTCAAAAGGACAAATAAAATAAATATGAATAATATAGGTTGATTAGAAGCAATGACAAAGATTATCCTTAAATAATAATAAAAAAAACAATAATAATCTAATTTAAGGCCATAGCCTAGCCAAACAACAAATATTGACCTATGAGTCTTCCTTGTTCACGTGACAAGGGGCCCTCTTCATGCAATGATTTGACTACTTAGTTTACAAAGGTCTACATACCCTACTCCACTATGGATTCAAACCTTGATCAATGAGAAAATGCATGTTCTTGACTATGAAACCTATATGAGAGGCATATATACTAAGAGGCACAAACCTGCATGACAATTACAATAATTGATGTTCATTACAAGGAGCAAGCAATATAGCAAGGATGGAATTTCCATAATGGAGGATAATGAGGCCTACATGGACAATGTGAAAATGTGAACACAAATATATCTTGACAATTGTTAACTCTGCAAAATGGCCCATGAAAATGAATATACAACTTTTGACACCTTATATTCGTAAAAAAATGTATCAACAAAATTATAAATTTCATTCACCTTATCAAATTATAACAATGTTAAAAAGAATTATAAGTTTTTTCCCAGGCAACAATGTTGGAGAAATATTTGCATTTAGTGAGTAAAGGTATTAAATGTTTACCTTGCAAAATATTTACAAGCTCAAAAAAAATGTAACATATTTCATTACAGAATAGATATATACACCCATTTTGTGTACAAACATGGCCATATATTAAATTTATATCATCTTTCATTATATACTATAAGATTATTAGATTGCCTTGAAATTTTTCGAGTGTTCATTTCCTAAAGAAATGAACAACATAAAGACAAACAATTGAAATCCATATATGACAAAATATAAAATATAATGAAAGATATGAATGACATGTTTTACAATGATGAATGGATTTGGTATTTATAGGCCTCAAAGTGAGTTATATGTTTATTTGATGCACTTTTTAATAATTAATAACCTAAGTTATATATATATATATATATATATA
>SNQJ01S0019878.1:67492-79219 GCA_010110895.2 Picea sitchensis
CAGTCATCAGAAATGAAAGGAACCTAATGCATATATGAGAAGGTTATAATGATCAAATATGACACATACCATGATACCTCAGACCAATTACCTCATGGAGCAAGAGTCCTCTCTGATGCAAGTCCAGGCCGGTGGTGATGGAAACTGCTACTGCTGACAGGACAAATCTGACGAAGAAGAAGAAAGATGGGCCCTCAAGGGCCATGCTCAAGTCAATCCCGCTCTCGGTACTCCATGTCTAGGACCTGTGGGCCTCGAGACATGATCTCCTAGTTATCCCTAGATATCGGCGATAACATGTCCCATCTTATCAGAATGATAACATTGATAAGAGGAGAAGTCTTTTCCCTTTCTTTGACCCTTATGATATTTTTGGAATCTCTTTGGAGGGTGAGATTCTTTATGAAAATGGGTCTCTTTTTGAAAATGGGACTTTTTCTTTCCTCCTTAGCATGAGAAGCTAGGGCTTAATCTTCATCTCTTAATAGGACAACTTCTCGTTTGGCTACTCTTGATTCTTCTTGGACACATTCTTCCCATAAACTGTCAAGTTGGAGTTTCTCTTTTCTTTCACAAATAGTTTGGATCAAGGCATCCCAAGGTCTTGTGAGACCATTAAGAGTTGTCATTATAAGTTCATCTTCATCTAGGTTGTCTCCAGTTTGCTCTAACTTTTCCTTGAATTGAGAAACCCTAGAGAAATAGTCTTGAATTGTTTCTCATTTCTGCATCTTTGTTTTCTTGAGTTGGGTTCTCGAGTTCATCTTCCGGCTGATGTTCTTTCCTTCATACATTCTGGTTAGGGAATCAAACATATATTTTGGATTATTCTTAGAAGACACTTGAGGGATCAAGTGGTTTTTAATGGAATTTGCAATTATTCTTTTATCCCTAATCATATCCTTCTTGTACTTCTCTTTGGCTTCATCTTCTTCGGGTTCTGGTACATTTTCTTTTATGAATTTTGCAAGGTCATTCTCTTCAAGAATGAGTGCAATTTTGTACTTCCATGCACATAAATTTTCCACACCTTCTAACCTGTCAACAAGCTTGGTGCTTGCATACATCTTGACTTGGAGCTAGGGAAATGACTAGAAAATGAAAGTGCTAAGAAAATGAATCTGAACTTACCAGTAGATGTGTTGGGCTGAGGCAAGTTGGTTGGAGCTAATTGTTTCAGCAAATTCCAAGTTTTACCCCTTGAAATTTGACCTGCGCAAATATGGACTAGTACTTCTGGTACTGGTTCTGGTTTCTTGGTTTTATGGTACCATCCAAAACTAGGGTTTGAATTTTCGGATAATCTGGCCACTGAAAAAGTTCGCTCAAGCTGCCAAAAGATGTGCTAGGGCAAGGCGCACTTCCCAAGATAGTTTTTTGTCAAAAATTCCTCTTCAGTAAAATTCTCTAATTTCCTTGTACGACAATAGTGACGTTTTTAGATACCCAGTGAAAGGTGCTCTATTCAGTCAAGCTCTAATACCATGTTAAGTTTTAGTGTTGTTATTAGGTTATTTCCAAATTACATGAGAATTCAATGCATTTCCAAAACAATAACATAAAGAGGATCAGTGAAAGAAACACATTCACAAGGTACACAACATTTTATCCTGGGAAACCCTCATGGGGGAGAAAACCCAGCAAAAACTTCCTCAATAATAGATTTCCAATACAATTCCAAGACTAAGACAAAAACACCAAGAATAAACCAAGATTGTGCATGCACCTCTCTTCTCCTTCCTCCTGCAACTGCAACTTCCTTCAAGATATGTGCACTAGATGAGTGTGAGAGTGTGTAAGTGAGGTACCATCCTCACAGATAAATACTAGTTGAGGAAGCGCTAGGGTTATGTCTCTTCACATGGTAGGGACGACTTATTCTATAAGTGGTTAAAACCACTTTATAAACACTAGGGGTCGACTTTACAAATACCACCATATAAATATGGTTTGACCAATCCACAAAAAGGGATTTGATCTTATACAAGACTCGACATGATCAATCCGCAAAAGGGGATTTGATCCATAAGACAATAACTCAAATATAAATAGAATATTTCTCAAAGTTACAATAATTCAACACCAATAAGGGGTTGGTTCTTTCCTTTACAAGTAAAAAGCTTCTCACAATAAGTGACTTGTTCTCCCAAAATAGGATTACAAAATTCTCTCAATAAGGGGGTTATCTCCTTTTACTAATTTACTAAAAGGGCTAACAATTCACAAGCAAGCCTACAACTTGCTTATTCTTCCAATAAGAGACATTTCCCTTGAAAATAACTTTGGTGGCTCTCTCTTGATCCTTCTTACCAAGCCAAATTGGCTTTGTCTAAGCTATTTTCTCTCTGATATGATCACTGTCAACATGATCCTTTCCTGAAGAGCTCACGATGGAACTCAAAACAGATAGGTCAATGTCAAATTAGCAATGGTTGTCAGAGCTCTTGAAAATGATGGTTCTTATAGAGGGGTTCTCGTCCAACACCAAAGAAGTTAAGGAACTATGCGAGGGAACTTGTCCAATGCCATAAAGGTCGAGGGATTGGAATCTAGTCATGGCCTTTATGGTGAAGCACTCCAACAAGGAAAGATGACTTCAATGATGTGCTTATCTCATATATATATATATATATATATATATATAGTTTTCTATTCGAATAATCGACTTGAAGTGTTAAGGACGTGGCCTCTAAGTTCGCTAGAGCTGTGGAATGCTGCCAACAACTCTTAGATAGGTCATGATTTGATTGGTTTCCAAATCATGAATGCTTATTATTATTTGAACGCACCAAACGCCCATGGATTTATTTTGGAAGCATGTCAACACACCATGAAACCTATTTAAAAATAAACTTGGGCACTCATTTTTCTACATAGGCCGAGGCCATCAGATCAATGAAGATCCTCTTGGATCATTAATATACTTTAGAATATAGTTTGAATATTGTCTTTGTTCCGAACAATGTTGATACACAAATAAGTTAAAGTATCAACTTTTGTGATTAGGATGTCGATAAGGTGTCCTTGTAAAATGAACTTTACTTACCATATTTGTAGTGCTTTCTTGTTCCACTTTTGGTAGTATGTCTTCTTGGCACACTAGTGTCACTTTGTTGATCCTTAACAATTTATTGGTAAAGATACTTGGAATTTCCATTCATAAAATTTTATTGTTGATACATGTTTATCTCCATTCAATGTCTTCCAAGGCATGGATATATATGTATATATATATAGTTTTCTATTTGAAAAATCAACTTGAAGTGCTAAGGACGTGGGCTCTAAGTTCGCTAGAGTTGTATAATGTTGCCAACAACTCTTAGACGGGTCATGATTTGATTGGTTTCCAAATCATGAATGCTCATTATTGTTTGAACACACCAAACGCCCATGGATTTCTTTTGGAATCACATCAACATGCTATGAAATCTATTTTAAGAATCGACTTGGGCTCTGATTTTTCTACATAGGTCGAAGCCATCAGATCGATAAAGATCCTCTTGGATCATTAATATACTTCATAATATAGTTCGAATATTGTCTTTGTTCCAAACAATGTTGATACAAAAATTACTTAAAGTATCAACTTTTTTGATTAGGATGTCGATAAGGCATCCTTGTAAATTGAACTTTACTTACCATATTTGCAGTGCTTTCTTGCTTCACTTTTGGTAATATGTCTTCTTGGCACACTAGTGTCACTTTGTTGATTCTTAAAATTTTATTGCTAAAGATACTTGGAATTTCCATTGATAGTACTTCATCATCCCAAAATATCCCTACAATTGGATTTGCATCTTTAGGATTTGTGATGTTGATTGGATTTGTACTAGCTTCTTCCTCGATGGTTTGGATTTTTACATCTAACAACTTCTCTATTTCAATGAGGTCAATTAGTGATTCCTCGTTGTTAGGTTGCTTTAGCAATTCTTGTTGAGACTTTTTTCCAATTTTTAACTTTTTAATGTGTGACCAAGCTTTGACTATGATTCTTAAGACGAGAAATCTCATCTTTATCAACAACCTTGTCAAATCCTTTTGCATATTTTGTATTGACTTCTAATTTCCTTGAAGGATCACCTTTGAGATATCTTTAAGGTCTTCTGAAGAGGGTGCTATTGAATTTGACTTCCTTGTAATGTTCTGCATTGTTATCTTATTCTTCTTATAGTGCTACTAAATTTGACTTCCTTGTAATGTTCTGCATTGTTATCTTCTTCTTCTTATAGGAGAATGTCAAAAAATTATTCTTCATGTTCAAGATGAAAGTTCCCAATGCTTCCATTGAAGATGAACCCGAGATTATGTCACCATCATCGCTCCACAACGACCTAACAATGAATTGTGATACGAAAGTATAATCCCCAATCATTAGTTGTAAATCGCTTGTCATATTGTTTTTTATCCCAAAAGTCTAGTTTTTCAATTATGTTTGACCTAGAAATCAATAATTGGTTAGCGAATTCAACACTAACATAATTATTACATTCAACAAGAGCAATAGAAATAGTAATATCTTTCCATGCAAATGCCCATTTTATTTTAAGTAGCACTGAAACATATTTTTCTCATTATTAGACTCCATTTTGTTTTTGAAGAAATTTCATCAAAGAATATTACAAAGCTTATATATTCCTTTGATAATTAAATGAGTGCATGATGTTGAGGTCCACTTCTTGACTAATAAATGTTGCACTTAGATACTTGGCGCCCTTCTTATTTATATTACCTTCACTTTGATTTAGCAAGACTTTTTTTTTAAACTTTATAAACCAAAATACCTCCTTTATCTCTTTATTTAATCCAAAAGAACACCTTTATACTTTTCCTTTTATATTCTTACAATCACCCAAGAGATAACAAGCAAGGGTGTATACTTTCCGTAACCTTGGTTATGATAATATTTTCTTTTGTTAAACTCTTGGCACATAATTGTTAACCATCTTATCTTGATTTGGTTTAATTTGGTTAACGCCACTTTTTAATGCTCAACCTAATGCTCTATCATATTGTGTCTAATTTGTTTTTATCATGACGCCTTTCTTTCCCTATCGCTCTAATAACTAAAATCAAAATAATAAAAAACAAACTAAAATCCATATAAAAAATATAATGAATAAGATGTGAATGGACGATACAATTTATAATAATGAATAACCTTGCTATTTATAGACACTTTTTATATAAAACTATATCTTTATGAGATATACCTTTTATAATTAACAACTTAAATTTTATAATTAAAATATATAAATTTATGAATAATATTTATTTTTTATATACATAACATTTAAATAGTGCATAATTTACACTTTTGTGTGTATAACTTAATACTTATATCACAATTACAATAAGATATGTAATTCATGTACCCCTTCAAAGAAACATGTTAAATCATCGTTACATCAAAACATAATTTCTTTTGTGGCAAGCACATGAGATCTCTTACCATAATTTTTAATTATGGAAAATTATGGAAATCAAATAAAGTGAATATTAAATAGCTATAAAATCTAAAGTCAAAATATTTCTTTAAAAAAAAAAAAAAACATTTTAATTGTTTTTTGGCACAAAGTTTTCAACAGAAAAAGAAAAGCACAAAATTAATATCAACAAACTTACTATAAAATGTTTGAAAATTTTAGTATGTTGGTGTCAAAATCATTCAAGTATAGAATAAAAAAACGCCTTTACCATAAACCACTTAATTTACAAACTTAATAAGATATGTTTGAAGGATGGTTTTTGATATATCGTTTAAAATACTTATAACCTTTTCATATTGAATAAATCTTTACACACAATGTTTTAGGATAATTTATCAACTGTGTTTTCAATAATTTTATGTGCTCATACAATTTTCCATATGCTTCATTACTAGGATAATTTATCAACTGTGTTTTCAATAATTTTATGTGCTCATACAATTTTCCATATGCTTCATTGAGGTAATGGATGTCAATACATATTTCAAGAAATATATAAAGAAGTAAAGAGAGTGCATTCACCTTAATATTGGTACAAGTGTTATTGGAAAAATATGCCTGAGTTAATAAGAATTCAGTAGTGAAATATACAACACTCTTACAATATCAACAACACAAATTTTATGAAATGTTTGTTTTAATATATTTTTTTTATTTTTATTTACATTTTGTTCCCAATTTGGAAAGGCACGTGTTAAAATGTAAATATTTTGTAAGGGTCCAAAATCATCTAAGTGGTTCCCCACTTCTAGAAGAGCAAGGATAAAAGAATCATGATATATCCCACTTCGAGAAGAGCCTGGATAAAAGAATTATGATATATCAAGCCACTTTTATTTTTATAGTCGGTGCAAAGGGCATAAATGTCTTTTTATTTAGCTCGACATCCAGAACGGTTTTTCCCAAGTTAATTATCTGTGAAAGGAATGTCAAGGCTTTGCCAAAAGGCTTCAAGGATGTCATGTAAGGGAAATTACCAAAATTTGTGAGGAAGGTAAGGGAAATTACGAAAGATAATACAATGCTATTGTAGTGAATGTCAATAATGATTTGGATTAAGTTCTTGTTAGACTTGGCCTAAGGCAAAGCACCACATTAATAGATTTTGGATGTAGAGTTCATAAAGACCTTTCTAGAGGAAATATTTTTCTGTTGGAATTATTCATTTTCTGAGAAAGAAATGAAAGCGTTCAAGTTGTTGCAAGGGCAATAATAACATGAAGATGAGCATTGTTCGTTAGACATTACACTCCTCAATATTAAGATTGAAAGCAAATTTAACTCAAAGAATGCAAGTTGTCTTTTTCCTTATTACAAACTATTTTACATTTGATAGAAAATTGGTTCATTGGTTCATAAAGTGCATGGACACTTTTTTCTGTGTCATCAGTCAGCAACCACATGGACTCAACTTCTAAGAAGCAAGACAAACAAATTCATTTTCTTGCATATAAATAGCGGAACTAATAAATGAGTGTCAACAGATATCCCACAATGTACAGCTCACAGTTTGCTGCTTGGCCTTGGTTTAGGATTTCAATCTTGCTTTTACGACTGTTAACTTGTTACAAAGATTGACTGCACTCAGTTGAATATCCTGCACATGATCTCAATGTACTGCACGCACCTGAATATAATATAGAAAGAATGACCCCATATGACATGGACATGGATTGATTGCTTTGGGCAGTTTCTATCATTCCTTAAAATCGACCAATCATAAGCATTGCAAGTGTGGTTCTACTGAATTTCTGCTGCTACTATAGAGTAGCACAACTGGGAGCATGCCAATGGAAAGAAATAATACATATAAATAAAAATAATCAGTTCATGTTTTATTTACAATAGCGGTGATGTTGATGCTGCACGGATGTAGTCCATTGCATCGTCTTGAGAAAGGACTTTCCCTTGGATGAGACCTTGGACGAGAATATTTGCATACCTTGAAGATGGAGGAGAAAGTGGTAGTTGTCCATGCTTGAACTTTTCAACGTCACACATGGAGCACCTGTAAAAATTCCTCAGTCACTCAGATACTACGTAGTACGAATTTCACCATCCACTAGTCTAAAAGACCCACATATAAATAAATAAAGGAAACAGATAACTCATAAAACTGCCATATAAATAAATAAAGAAAAATAAACAGATAGTAGTAGTGGAAGTGCGTCTTTTATTCCACATCATATCCCAAGCCACTCCCTCCGCTGCAAATAGGAATAATGAAGCAAAGCTGTCTAACGAGAGAGAAAGAGAGAGAGCTTGCTCTGCAAGATGGTAAATGAACTGGTCCATCTGGATTCTTGATCCTCCTCTCCATAACACCCCATACATGACATATTGACTCGCCTGTGAAGAATGCTTCCTGTATGCCTTTGGCTTGCTTACATTTGAATATATGTCTATCAGCAGAAAGGATGAACTGTAGCTATTTCTTTGAAAATACAAGTAAAATCCACTGTGAGTTAAGATAATTCTGAACCCATGTGTTAAAGAGGACCACTTTAGAACTGGAACCTGGAAAGATTTTCATTCATTTTATCTTTATAAAAAAATACTGTTCTATTTGTATCTTTTAAATTTTTACTTATTGAATTTGTACTTCAATAATAAGAAAGGAATCTCTAGAGAAAAGTTAATTACATGAGGTCACCACTATGTATAGGCTTTTCATCTATTTAAAGGTCATCACTCCTCTTATAAGGGAGAGGCTCAGTTTTAGCTTAGTACCTCTGTGCTAAGAGAAATATTTAACCTCTAAACAAGTTCTACAATTTTTTGGGGTGCCTTGAACACTTTGGAAGAGAATGTGTGGACCTTGCAATTCACGAAAAAGGAACTCTCTAGAATCAAAATATTGATAAAAACAGACAAGAAAGATGGATTAGAAATGAAGAATATGGCCTATTTATACTCTAATATGGTACCACACATGTTTTAAGATCATAATACATGGTAAACACACCACTTTTCTATCCAGTCAAGGAGTAATTAAGCATTAATCATGGGCACTTACTAGTTAGGAAAGCATAAGGTTTCTTAAGGATATTTTAAGTGTGATTAAGACTTATATAGTGGAGCTCTATATCATTAGAGCCAGCTTGGGTCCAATTAGAGGAGTAGGGCCTCTTTTAAGCCTTTTTAGTATTTACCTCCATAGCACCCGATCTTGACATCTAAATGGCATGCTGGAAACATAGATCCACAGATCCAGCAGGATCTGCATGGATGTGGAAGGAAACACCTATGCATTTTGGATTCATATGGGATCCACTAAGGGAGATGTATCTTGCACTGCTGGAAACGTCCAACACATGGATCCTCCACAAAAAAGCCAATTTTTTTGAGAAAAGGGTTAATGCCTTAAAACTTGTGCTTGATGAAGCCCTACAAAGGTGGGGCCCTGATGGGTGCCGAATTATCCTCCAAAATGGACTGTCACCTTCAAACTGAATGATTAACTGTAGATAATTGACCTCTCCAATCTGTTCTTTAACAAGTAGTCTAGATGATTTTTCAGTATAAATTTTGTCAAGAGAACGCCCACTGTACTTACATCACCCTACTATAATTCCCTTAGCTACCAATCTTCATGTATTTCATCCATTGAATGCCAAAAGTGCAGGGTTATTTTGAGTAATTTCTCTATTTTGTTGTTTCAAGACATTTGTTAAATACTTGATAGAAAAAAAATATCAAAAACCCACACATTCAACTTTTAATTATGTTTATGGTTGTTAGATACTTAATCCTTAGGGATTGAGGTACTTTGTAACTATTGTAAATATTAGGAGAAATATGAAGAGTTGTAGGTGAATAGGAAGAATCATTCAGACCTCTTGCAAGATGAAACCAAAGGTCACCTCACATTGTATTTATGAATGTCTCACATTTATGCAAATCATCCGTGGAGTTACTTATTCCCTCTACCCATCCTGGGCCTGACGGTGGTATCACAGTTGGTTTTAACTCCAGGATTCTCTCCTCCCTTGTTTGTTTCATTCCCCTGCATACAGAAACGCCTCTGTGCAAGTCTATCTCTTTGTTTATTCCTCTTTGAGGTTTGTTTTTACTTTGTCGTCCCCTCATCTCTGCACAGATGTTAGGGTTTCCTCCACAATTATTCATGCCCCCTCTCTCTTATTGATTCTCTGAATTGAATATTTTTTTCCCAGGGGCCCTTTGTGGTCCAGGAGCTATTATACAATGAATGAATATCATGAGCCAACAAATCGGGCAACATTCTTTAGGTGTGCAAGCAAATACAAAATACGAAGTGTAGGGGGTGCAGATCGACACTGGAATCGACTTGTGTCTCTAAAGCTATCCATTGACACCAATTTTGGTGCATTCGGCTGTAGTTTCCACTACAGTTAAAAAAAAAAAAAATGCAGTATGTTGCTCACGATGCCAGAGTGCTCTAGATTGAAAAGTTGAGCAGATAGAATCTGTTAAAAGGTATCTGCGTACCTCGCTCATCTTGAAGCCGAATATCATTTCTTGTTCATGTCATTGCAAGAAGGTATATGCGCACCTCTCTCCTCTTGAAGCCGAATATCATTTCTTGTTCATGTCACTGCAAGAAGGTATCTGTACACCTCTCTCGTCTTGAAGCCGAACTGGGTCAAGTTGATTTGTTTCATTTAGCAAGTCGAATATCTTTGCTGGGTCAATTTCTTCCTCAATTTTTGAAATCAAAATGTCCAACCATGATTTGAATTCATTCCTCTTTCCATACATTGAATTTGCTCTTCTTTGGTAGTGTAGATGATCAAGTCAATTCTTCTCAAGACTTAGAATTTGCTCCTCCAATAATGTGTTGTGAGCCAACGAAGATGACGTGATGAAAAGCAACAAGAAGGAAACCTTCTCTTTGCCACTATATAGCCCACATAACTTCTTGGAGGCATTACGTTGAGTCTTGAACCATTCGGAGTCTCGAGTAGTTTTTGAACATTGATTTTTATGTTTAATAATCACCAGAGAAGCAACATATTGAGAATATTTTGTGGTTCAATTTTTTGATTAATCTTGCTACCGAGCTTGGTAATCACCTTGGTTATTTTACAGGCTTTTGAATAGTTCACCGTAGTCTAGTATTTTAGCTTTCCAAGTTGAGTAATCATGTTGAGAAGAAAGAAGACAACTCATCCCATTGGAGAGACTGTGTGCCTCGCTCAAAAAGGGAAGACTTAATCATATGATTCTTCTAGAGGAGAAGGCAATAAGAGAGGACGCAGAAAGAAGAATTTCAAAGGTAGGCGGGCTAGGCATAATCCTCTTGAGAGATCTAATCTTCATTGTGTCTGTTGCAGAAAGAACGGGTCACATGAAGCAAAGACATGCAAAATTGCTTGGGAAAAGATCAATGACAAGCAAGATTAGAAAGAAGACAAAGGTAAAGCATCAGATCTAGCAAAAGGTAAAGCACCTAAATCTGCTCAATATATTGTTGCCCATTGCAATATTGGAGTAATTGAAGATTTGTTTAACACTTCATTTGCTTCATGGAAAGATGCATGGCTGCTTGACACAGGTGAAACATGCCACATGACCTTCCAGAGAGACTTCTTTGAAGATTTCAATGACAATGTAAATGGTATAGTCTATTTTCCAGATAAATAAAGTCTCAAACCTTTGAGGAATTGGCATCGTCAGGCTTTAATATCCTAGACTCCCAGATTTTCTTCTCCATGATGTGCTCTATATTCCTAAGTTGCAAAGGAACTTGCTGTCTCTTATGCACATTTGACAGCAAGGCCACTCTATTCATATCTTCGGTGGCAAAGTTGAAATAAGGAAGGCTTCCGAAAACATGGTCGTTATGAGAGGAGTGGAGGATGGAAGATTGTTGAAGTTGAAAGGGACATCTACTCATGCACAGAATTTTGCATACCTCTCTCGCCATGATGAAGGTACATTTTCATATAGTCTCTTATGGCATGCTAGATTTGGAGACATTAATTATGTCAACCTTCGTTTGTTGAAAAAGAATGGTGTTTCTGGTTTGCCAACCATTCCAAGGAATTTGAAGCAATGTGAAGCTTGTATCCTTGGAAAACATAGCAAGCAACCATTTCATGATTCTACTTCGAGAGTGTTGACCGCCTCTCCAACACAGGTGGTCAACTCCATGTGCCATGAAGAGATGCATCATCAGATGCAAATTTGTCGAAGACTTTGGTTCTACAGGGCATGTTTGGCCCCAACACTTCTTTTTGTATTTGGAATTTCCGCACCC
>SNQJ01S0019879.1:0-22788 GCA_010110895.2 Picea sitchensis
GGGAATATCACCCTATGTTTATAACCAACAAAATAACATCCTAACTCACAAGTATTAATTACGAGTGCTTAGGCTAGTCTTTTATAAATAAAAAGCTTGCTGGAAATTCATTTTTTATATGATTTTTTGAACATAACAGTTGTTGAAGTAAATGTAGAGACAGAAGTAAATACACCAAGATGGTAATCAAGATAGATGAGACATAAAGCAATCCTTTATTTCATTCCAATTCACCAAAGAGTCATTTTCTTTACAAAATCTCTTACAGAAATTTCGGACCAAAGTCAAACTTAGACATCCCCGATGGAACAAACAAAAGGACCTCTGACAGAAAATCAAAACTGAACTCTAAACGCTCGATCATCTTGCCACGGATTGTTGCCCACTCAAATCTGCACAATATCCTTTGTCAGTCATGAAAACTAATTCACAAACAGACAAGTCTACACAGACTATCAAAGATAAATCAACACCTCTGAAAAATAAGTATTTGAATGATGTAATTCAGCTATGGATGTTGGTGTCTACAATAAGACCCTACTATCATAAAAGCGAATTAGGCTTGTGATAAATTAAGGAATGAATGAAAACTGAACTATCTCAACATAAACTCAAAGAGAAAACCTTAATATGTGTCTCCTTCTATCCTCCTTTTGTTCCTCCCTTTCCTTTTTCCTTTAATCAAATTAGAATTGGTTGAAGTAGTTGAACCAACTCATTAGTTAATTTAATTAAAAGACTCAACCAACTTTTAGTTAGGGAGAAAAGTAATAATCATAATAAGGGTTATAAATAAATAATAACTAGTAGGTGGGACCCCTTGTGACTCCCTTTAATTCTTAACAATCATAATATACTAGTCAATTAAGCAAAACACACCTCCTTGTGACTCCCATCATAGTATTAACATTTGACAATTTATCTCAATAATGTTTGCAATTATTTCCAAAATATATTACCAACATATCCAAGAGCATGTCATACGAAAATATGAAGTCAACTGTCAACAACAATAAAAAAAAACTTAAAATCCATATTTTCCAGTTTGTGAGGCAATCTTTCCCTTGTTGATGCTATCATCTTTTAGTCCTTTTGAACCTGCCTTAAGTTGTGTGGAATCTTTAAGCCTCATCTTGCTGATCATATGAGAGCAATCGTCCTTCCAATGCATGTGGGAGGACACGGATTTATCATAATTATCTGAAGGTGTGGAAGGGGTAGTAGCAGATTTCTCTTTGACAAAGGCGTAGTAGGCCTCAGTTTTCAGCCTTTTATTTGAATATCTCATCCATGTATGCGTGATTGACTAGAAAATAGTCTTTTAAATAACCATACATGATAACTCTTTAAAAATATGAAATATATTTTGGCTCATCAATATATCAAACCCATGCAATCCAATCCATACAAATTGTTTAATCGTTAGTCACTGATAAGGGGGTGAACAAAATTTTATGGGATATGTGAGGGGTTTGTATTGAGTGAAACATGATATAATGAGAGGGGGGAAACACAATTACTGTTCAAAGACAACAACAATTAACTGTAATGCAAACCAAAGAAAACATCACTGTGATACAACCAAGGAACTGCGACTTCCAAGTGTATTAATACAGAATTCTTCTTTATTGTAATCAATTTTAGAATAGGGAGTGAAAAATGAATGTGCGAAGGCGATGGGGTTGTAATTAGCGAAAAAGTGAAATAATGGTGTTAAAGAGAGTGGATATTGTTCATAAAATTAATTAATTAATCCATGAAACCATTATGTAAAAGGAAATACACCAACAAATGACCACTGTGACCCAATAACAACTACTTTGTATAGTTCAAACAACTCTGTGCATTATCTAGCTCGTTGTTCGTAATCAAATATTTAACACAGTGTCATCAAACAATATAGTATGCATTCCATAACAATATGTAGGGAAGCTTTGTTCCTCTTATTTATCCATTTAATATTTAAAAATAATTCCCAAATGCATAAACAATCACTTATTTCCACTTTGTCCAGCATCTAAATCATCCATTGCTCACGAATTACTTCAATCATCAAATACAACTCAAAGATCGTGCTCAATTCTGTCTTTTAATCAATTAAATTGCAATGAAGTTATATTGTCATGGCACCCATGCCTATCATTATTAAAATGCATGATATCCATTAAACATACATAGTGGGAATTCAACACAATAATCCATATTCAAATTGCAAAAGATCTTGACTTGCCATTTAAACGCACAAACAACAATCACCACTTCAACTCACGCTATGTTGTGGAATACACGAACCATTCGACAAAATGCAAGTGTAATTTTGCGACTGCACAGGTCTGATTTTATTTGACTCTAATAATTCAAAATGTTGGGCTATCCATCCAACACAACGAGGTAGCAACAACATACCCGGCCTCATAAAACAAATAATCAAATTGCAACAAAGCCACATTTAAAAACTTTGTGACTATCCCTGAGTGGGCGACCAAAAATATTCCATAGCATACACAGTGGGTGCCCATACCATAAACACCATGATTGCAATAATCCCATGGAAATTAAGCACCCATTCATAATAATCAACAACCCGGCCTAATATGTTGAAAGAATGCCACACATACCCACACATCGACATGAAGCGGCGTTGTGACTTACTCAATTAAAAACAGTGTCGGGTTATCAATTCATAAAACACAAGGACAGTGACTGTGTATTTGATTTATCCAATTAACCATGTTGATATTATCCATTCAATTATAAAAACAATGCAGTAACTAGATACCAAAACCAACACCATCGTCACATAATCAACGGGGTGATCCAGTAATCAACTCTGTCGACAATAGACACCAATTCATAACAACCAATAGTAAACCCAACATGCCACAATGGTATTCTTTATCAACCCTCAGACTTGAGGATTCAAGGGTTTGCTATGTGGACCAACACAGGGAGGCTAGAGTCGACTCCTATCAATGGTGAAAACCTTTGAGACCAACAGTGCACACACAGAGAATACCACAATTCACTTCGTGGACTTGGAGACAAATCCTGTGACAGGAGAGGCTATGAATAGAGGAGCAAGGCTCCATTTTGGCCTTGTAATGATACTTAGCACATGCAGGGTATAACCCTTGTGGCTTTCCCAGCCAACAAACTAACAACATTGAGGTGAAAACAGAGACGTGAAGAAGCAATATAACCCACTACACGACCATTAGTAGCATGAACAACCCAGTGCCCGAGTGAACAATGTGCAGTGAGACAAAGTGCTTCCAACCCATTAAACCCCATAAAATCCAAGAACTAGGTATGGTGATACGAAAGCATGAAGACAACCATCCACTAAGACCAAAAAAAACCTTCCAACTAAACCAGCAAGGATGACATAAAGCCTTTATGGATTCTAACACTCATGACGACCAATAACGTTGTGAATTCAATCATTATTGCAGAGAAAAAACATCAATGTTTTATGCCAAAAAAAACACAATCTCACACAGTTTCCATACTCAAGGAAAGCAC
The DNA here is from genome assembly GCA_010110895.2 of Picea sitchensis. Lineage (NCBI taxonomy): Eukaryota > Viridiplantae > Streptophyta > Pinopsida > Pinales > Pinaceae > Picea > Picea sitchensis. The sequence continues at coordinate 3,523 of SNQJ01S0019879.1, forward strand.
AAATCAATACATCCAAGCCAATATCCATTTCATAACCAGAGCAAACTCATGGATGGAAAAATAAATACATACCTATAATCAACACACCTTAAAATGCAAGTTGGTCGAGCAATTATCCTCTACTTGAAAGTCAAAGCCTAACCATAGCAAAACCCAGTTGAACAATAGCCCAACTAGGGTGGTGGACAGTGGAAGGAGTAGGAGTGACGTGCAGTAAATGCATGTCACCTCCACACTCAATTTCATTCAATTTCTTAGTATGCGCCAACCACTAATCCAACAAATCATCCAATTGAACCATGCATTGAAACCAACAACCCTTAATTTCCAAGAGCGCCACCCACTAATCCAACAAATAATCCAATTGAACCATGCATTGAAACCAACAACCCTTAATTTCCAAGAGCGCCACCCACATCACATATTATTATTTCCAACTATACAGTAATGTATATCAACTATATTCCAGTAACTCAATAAATTGCATAGCTACTATTTGTTAGATAGGATTTACAATTATTGTTTTAATGCATATAGTGTCATGTGTTAACATAGACCAGTTCCTTCCTTTTGCATTTCTTTGTTTATATTTCTTTATTTCTTTTCAATTGCTCTTTATTGGTCGTTACTAACATGTATTATTTTGCAAGTATCACATACAATAAATCTAGTACAACAGATATCATAAACCATCATGTCATTCGATTCTAGAGCAAGAGAACAAACATGTATTATCCCTCATCCATTTATCATGAATAGAACCAACATTGATCATCAATCGTTTTAAAACCTGTAAGCAATCTCGAACAGTAGTAGAACATCAAAAAGAACACAAAGCATCTAGTCTAATCTTCCAACCTACATGGGGGTCCCACCTACTAGTATTATATATATTATCAGCTTAAAATTTATAGGTTTTAGCAATACTTTGCGGGAGAAATCCTCGTTGCGATTTTAATCGTCAACGCACTTGTGCTTGGGAAAGAGGGAAAGCTAGTAAGCACTATCTTTCCCTCATGATGGACTGATTTTATTCGATATATGCTTGTTCTTCATAGAATGATGTGGCTATGCAATGATGTTTTTTGAGATAAACTTGTGTATTTAAATGAGGGAAATATAGCATGCGCTAGCTTTCCCCTATGGTGGAATGATTTTATTCGATATACACTTCTTCTTGTGAAAGAGGGAAATCTAGCATGCATTGTCTTTCCCACTATTGAATGGTGTTGTTTGAGATGTCTTTTTATCATATCTAGAGAATGAGAAGAAGATATATGACTATGAAATAAGAATTGCATTTAAATATAATATTGATGTGGGCTTTACAATTGTTCTTTTCTTAGATGGAAATCGAGTAGTAGGTAATTTTCTTTCACTATATAAGGTTGTTGTTGGCAATTCACTTATGCTAGAAGGAAAGCTAATGGGTGGTGTATTTTTGGCAATTCAATTTCATGCTAGAAGGAAAGCTAATGGGTGGTGTATTTCCTCTAGGAACAATGAAAATCATGATCTAGAAATGTAGTTGTTCTAAGGATTATTATCATTATCTATTGTCATTGGCTCTACACTTGTTTTTATTCTTGTTCATTTTGTTACAAGTACAATGTAGCAAGAAAATATTTACAAAATGTTTTCTTCAATAATTTCTAAAGTTATGTGAATGTTTTGTGATTTATTTTCATAAATCATGGACTATGAAGAGAGTGAAATTTCAAAGGAAGCACCAAAGGAAAAAGAAAACTCAAGAAATACACCAACAAAATCTTCTTCAAATGGTATGGTAGTTTCAAGATAAGTTTAAACTTTATTACAAATGGTTAGACAATATTCTTTTTTATGAATGTTGATTGATTATTTTACCTATCAGCTTTTCTCTTTGTAGTAAGGTGTGAAATAGACTCTTCTACTACAGTATATGTATGAAATTAGATGTTATAGAAAATGATTGCATTTTTCAATTCACACTCTTTCAATGGTTTTGAAATTATTGTGATATTTGTTTTTATACAATTACTTTCAGATGCTAAGAACTATAGTGCAACCTAAAATAAAATAAAAATAAAAAATAAAAAAATCACGAAAGTGAATGCAACATGACACATCACAATCCTCTTGCAGTTGGTATGACATTTTTAAATCTAGTTTATACTCATTTACAAATAGTTAAATGATATTTGTATGCAAATTGAGACTAGATGATTTTTAATATATCATTATTTGGCTAGTAAGCCTGCATAGGACATCAATCTGTTTGGTGTTGTGCATGTAAAATGAAACTAATGTATTAAATGTTTTAATGTTTATTGCATGTTTTTTCCATCCATTAAAATTATAGACAATTTTTTAACTATAGTTTCTGAAAACTATGGGAATCTAATGCATCAAAATTTCAAGTAAAAGCATTGAAGAAAAAACTGAAAGCATGCCACAAATTATGCCTCCTCCAATTGGTATGGATATTTTATTATTATTTATACTCCTTTAGAAATTGTTAGATTAGATGGTCCTTTCAAATTTCAATAGAAAATTATATGCTAAAATTTGTAATTATAATTTCATTCTGATTTATGTTAATAATTTCTTATTATTGTTTTCTTTAGTCCCCCGACTCCAAAATAAGAGAAATGCTACAACCATCATCCAAAAAAAAACTAGTGCAACCTAAATTGCGCTTCACCATCAATTTCTACTTCTACTTTTGAAATGATTAAGATGTACAGTACATCCAATAAATATGGTTGTGGATTATTGGTATGTTCAAATAGAAATTTCCATGAATATGTTTCCAGATATGTATCTATTTGGATCCATAGATGGAAAAGATCAATATATATTAGTAATAATTGTTAATTTCTATGCTCACAATGAGAGTCACATCGACTTTAAATTGGAGGTTATTAAAGAAAGTGAAGTAAAATTGGCTTCTTGTCAAGTGGATTACACCAAATTTAGACCAGATTTGATTGAAACTTCAAGGAGTTGCAGTGTACAATAAAAAAAATTCAAATTTAAGTTGGATAGTTATGAGAGATTCACAAAATCCGGTTTAAAGAGTTGCATAGATCTTTTAGAACGTATTGTTGTTGTTCTAAAACATTGTTATGTGAGATAAAACATCATTTGCTCTTTATTTCAAAATAAGCAAAAAACTACATGATAAAATACCAGATGATAAACTTGATGCTCAATTACTTGCTTTTAGGAGACTATATTTAATTTACTTGGAAGAGAGCATTGTAGAAAGTGATTGCAAGCCCACAACAGATTTTCAGAAAGCTAAGAAATTTGAATCTCAAACAACGAATCTTGCATACCAATGTGATGAAATTCATGCAGCGTTCAAGAAATGTTATTTATTTTCAAGTAACTATAGTAGAAAGGTGCATGTTGAAAGATGTACGAAATCCCCCAAAGTCTTTAATTGAGATCACGAGACGATTCAAATGTTCAAGTATTAGTGAAATCATTGCTAGAGAAATTTCAAACATCATTGCTAGATGCTTTTTTTATTCCATTCAATATCAATGAGTTGGATCCATTAGTAAACCCTGTAAAAATTGTAAATGAAATAGATATAGATGCTAAGAACATCAACTTTTGGATAGTTTATAGCCAACACACCATTCAAGTAGCTAAAGAAATTTTAGGAAATCCTAAATATAGTGTATCCGTGGAGGCAAAGAGAAAGTATAAACAACATAATGCTCGATTCTTGGATCCATCAATTGAACCCAGTGTGGTGATTCATATTTGTTGTCAACTAAATTCTAAAAACAAGGTGTTCTACAAAACTACATTCATTGATTGTATGCGGTCCGCAAGATATTTCTTAATTGCCAATGACAAATTAAAGAAAAGGAGGATTGGATATTCTAAGACAGCTAAAGACAAGGTCAGTAAATTTAATGATTTTTGCACTCTAATGTTTATTATTGCATTTCTCTATATTTTGCATAGATGATTACATATTGTGATGTGTCATGTCGTAAATAACATGATTCTCACACTCTACAACTCCATTCTATTTTGGTGTATAAGATGTTATGAATTGTCTCTCATTATCATGTTTTTGTAGAATGAATCAAAATCATTTGACTTGTATTCTCCACCACTATCAAATATTATGGATTTAAAAATTTACCACTCTACTTTCCAACTAGATCCTTCCAATCTTTGAAAAATTCAAATGCATATGCTCTCTTCTCTAGAAAATAAAGTGACACGTTTATGATGTTATCATCAATTAAGTTCATAACGCACATCTCACCTCCAACATATGATCTACTTGCTAGTACTAACTTTCCATGCCACACTTTTCCAATAGGGAAACCCTCATGCATTTTCTTGCATAAATTGAATAATACTAACTTTCCATGCCACACTTTTCCAATAGGGGAACTCTCTTGCTAAGAATACAAGCAAAAAGGTCCTATGTTTATGGTAATCCATACAGCATGTTAGTCACCAATAAAAAATTATCGCTTGAGGCTAAGTTTCCAAAAATATTGCAGACGCGTTAATTATTTAGAAGCCAGGTAAAATAAGAGAAGGTCTAAATTTGGAAGGAAATGTTAAATCTGGAGGAAGCGCTAAGTTGATAGGGCCTGAAAATTCATGAATCGTGATTCGTCGATATCAACAGCTGGGCCGGTTGCAGAGGTTAAAGCTATGCGAAGTATAACACCTAAAAGCGGTCCCGTAATTTAAACCACAGTTTCTCTCGAGGGTACGTGGCATCAACAAAGCGTTATCGCGGTAATCCAAGGTGGATTTCCTCAAAACCACTTTCTCACACCCCCACAAAGTTGAAAAGTATAAAAGTTAATCGCTTATTTATTTCATTTGTTTATTTCTTTCAAATATTGGAACCATTAGAACCCTGGCGCGACAATCATTTTCCACTTGCAACCCAACAATACACCATTTGCACACCATTTCTACTCATTTCCAGGTATTTAAATCATAACCATGGATCCCATTATAGCCTCAGTGACATAACATGACTCTACAACAATAGAAGAATCCATAATTGATAGGGATGCAGATGTTTCCAATGTTGAAATCACCATTTACCCTATCTCTGTGTCCAGAAGTGATTTGTATGATATAATCGGTAAAACTGTATTGTTCTTAGAAGCAATCCAAACCACCATAATACCCTATGTTGTCGAAATTTCTTTCTCGTTCCATGAATTTGTAGGTTGGTGTACCAAACAATATTCTCATGAAGAAAGGGTCATTGTTAATAAACATGGGTCCCAAGTCTTGTGTAGGATAGGGTTGGTCCATTAATTTGAGAATCCCTCGGTATACTATAGTCTTTTTCTACAAATTTTGAACCATTCAATGAAGAGAAATTGATTAGGGTATACAAAGAATGTCAATCAGAGGTCCAAGATCTGTTTTTACAAACAATTATCAAACCCTACCGCTTTAAAGCTTGTACAAAGCATTGAATGTCAATATAATGGTCATTGAAGTCCAATGGGTCTGCTCCTTATTGAGTCAAGTCTTAGGGTTATATAGTGACAAGTATGTGGTGGAAGTCATGCTTGGTTTCCTTTTAACCTTTTCAAGTCCTACCGAAGTCTAGTATGTCAGTTTGTATTAACTTTGATAAATTCCTATTTGATACCTATCTTTTCATAAATAAGAAGAATTTCCACTCCCTGAGGAATTTCAAATACTATACTTATCTTTTGAAAATTTTCCTAGTAAGTAACAAAATAGAATTTCCTGAAGCAACATTTGTGTCAACCAAATCCAAAAGAATTACATTTCTCACCTTCATTAACAAAGTTATGTCCAACATTTATAGTATGATTTCAATACCAGCCCCAGAGTTCTTTTGATGACATGAGAAGTTATATACCAACCTAGATAACAAAGTGGGATTGGGTATTATTTATGCATTCAACAACAATCTGGGTTTACGAAGCCATTATGATTCTCCTTACCTATTGCTTGTTTTTCTAACTCCTAGAATCTATAGCCTTGAATCTTATCAGCATGCACTATATCCTAAATGAGCATTTCCTAAAGTCGCGATAGAGCCTCCAACCCAAGTTCACATTTGTCAAGCCCCTTTATTTTCAAGTCCATCATGTTTATCTCAAAGTCTCAAGAAAATCTCTCAATGAGTTTGGTTTTGCACGCTTGTAGGAAGAAGGTATGATCCACACCCGTGATCATATCCAAAAGAAAATGTAGAGGAAAAAAAAATGATCCTTATGAGCATGAGCAACTTGAAGATTTTGATAGATTGGTGAATCTAGAAGTTTGTGTTGATGTGGAAGCCGCACCGCAGTTAATCTAGACACAACAAGTGGAAGTAAATTTGCAGCCAATCTAAACAGTCAAATAAGCTCCTTATAAGATGATGATTGAAGTTCCTAAAACAAGTGTTTACAATAAGAGAAGTATTTCAGATATTAGTGGACATTATTACCAACAGACTATCAAAAAGAAGATGACGATTACACAACCAGGACAAATTGTGGATTTAGAAGATGAAGAGTCCATGGATCAAGCAAATCTAAATATGGTGGAAAGTGGTACTAGCACTGTAAAGATTGAAGAAGGAAATAAACTCCAAAGTGAGGGAAACTTAAGAACCTTTTGCAGTAAGAAACATATTTTTGATAAAACATATAATTTTATCATTCTAGGGAAGATTTTGGAAAACAAGTGATGTTGAGAAGGGAAATATAGTTTCAGGATTAAGGATTTATCTCCTAAGGGAAACAATCTATCATTCTCTGTTCATAGTAAGAGATGCTGAAAAGGGAATCTTTAACATCACAAGCTTGCGTTGAAGACAAATTTTTTGAGATAAAGATAAAATATAACAATATAAGTGCCCCATACAAGGTCAAATTCCACAAGCAAACTAGTGACATGTTATATTATGATTACTTGAGTTTGAACTTGAAGAATTCAAAATTGACATCTTATGCAGAAAAATTGGAAAGACAATTGAGGCAAGAAAAGGCATCTAACAAATCTTGGCAAACTTAGTTTAAGAGGTTGGAGTCTGAAGATTCCCAAGGGGTGAAGTCTTCATTAGATGACAAACACAAAATAATTCAATGTTTGAAGAAGAGATTGAAAATGCTCGTTACAAAGCATCCACAAACAATGAATTGGTAGCTCTCGAACATGAAAAGACAAAACTTCATCAAGAGACACTAGATTACAAAGCTAGTTGCACCTAGAACAAGAAAAAGGTGGTTTGGTCATAGGGAAAAGACGTAATTGCTAAATAAGGCCATGGTTTCCAAAATTCTACTATAGAAATTGGATCAAATACTGAAGAAATTGTCCAGGATATGTCACAAGTTAGCCTAAAGGAAGGAGGAAATCAAAGGACCTAAGGAAAGTATGTGAGAAGGTGGAGATGCAATGCAAAATATGAAGGGATATTCTTAATTTCAAAAGGAGAATGCAGTGTTGCAAGAGAGAATAAATAAATTGAAGATAATGTTAAGAGGAAAAGGTTTGTTGCAGGGGGGGCAAGCATATCATTTGGGACTCTATAACTGTTGAAGCTACCAAGTTCAGATCATATTTTAATTTCATTAAGGATAGAGACAAGATAGCCATTACAACCAAACATAAGTGTACTTTTGTGAATGAAAACTTAGCCAAAAATCCATCAGAATGGGCCTTAATGCCATAAATCTACTCAACTTTGTTCCTATTGCAAACCTTCAAAGTATTGGAGTTAAGGACATAACTACATTGATTATTTAGGCCAAGAGGGTTATCGCCAAACATAACCCTTTGAAATCAGTTCAAACTAAAGCATCACAGATGGAGTAGAGTGTACAAGAATTTAAAGATTTATTTGAAGAATTTGTTTATCAAAGGTCTTCCACCATTTAATTGTATGACCATGAAGAATACAATAATCATTTGACTCAATCCAGAATGGATCATTCTAAGTTTCAAACTCTGGAGGAGAGTTTGAAAGGAGCCACTTTAGTTAACCAGTTGATTACCGACTTTAAGATTCTAAATCAGTTCAAAACAATCAAACTTGGAATACCAGTCATATCATATGATTCTTGCATTGACCTAGAGATCCCAATAAAGGAAATGATGGATTACAACATTCCTTCTGACTCGTAGTGGAAGGAAATAATTAGTTTGGGTAAGACAAAATGCATTTTTCCAAGGCCTAGTAGATGATGTCAAGATGTCAATAAAGGACAACAAATCATATGAAAGGTCGAAGAAGAGTTAAAGGGTGAAGAAAAGGACCAAACTACCGAAAGGGCCAAACCCCATATTTTGTGAATGGTTTCTTTCCTATTTTCGTAATCGATTTCAAATCGAAACGATTCCTTCCTATTTTGTAATCGGTTTCAAACCGAAACGGTTTCTTTTCTATTTTAATCGCTTTCAAAACAAAATGTTTTCTTTCCAATTTTATTGTAATCGGCCAAACCCAAGGAACTAAGTTTTGTATAAATGTTAGAGTTCAATGTATGGGCTTGATCGAAGTGAAAGGGCAATAATTTAGCTTGTTCATAACCCCATGTACTTTCTCTAATCTTAAATGGAATGCAAGGCATGTCCCTAAATTTCTACTTAAAATATTCTTAGTATGCATGGTCTCATATTCTTCTTCTCTTTCTTTGTATGTATTTCTTGTGTTCTTGATTTAATTTTCAATGTCTCATGTTTAAATTGGATATTTAAAAGGTCCATAATTCATCTCTAGGATGTTTCAATTTACAATTTAAACATGTGGTTGCCTCTTCCTAAATAGCTTTTTAGAATTAATCTTAGTTGATGCTCTGGTGCAGTTATCTATTCTCCTTTCTTATTACACGTTGCAAATTTCAATTTATAATTTAGACTCAATACCTCATTTAAATTTCTTTTATCCCATGGGAGATGCTCTACCTACCAATCAAGCTTTCATTTGTTTTCTATGCTTGACTCCATAAGCCCTATCCCTCCTTTCTTGCTTTTCAAATAAATCATAAGTAATCTTTCAAAGCAACAAAACCTAGCCATTGGATTTGTTAAAGAAAACTTATCTTCTAGAGACCAAGTGATGTGAGTATCTCTCCGAGTTGAGTAGTTAGTAATTCACTCCAAATTGGTATGGTTACCTTGTCATTTGTTTTCACCAAAACAAATCTTAAGGAAAGTTAACACACACCATATTCATTTTATGTAGTAAAGTTAAACTAGAGAAACTTAAGTATCCATACCTTCAATGATACGGTCTACTAGAGTCAACTGTTGTTGCCAATGCATAGTTAGCACTGATTTCTTTGCCTTACACTTGATATGGACCATATTCTTCATAACTTGAGCTATGAGTGCATATCCTTTTCATTTCAATTATCGTGGTATTTTATCTCAAAATTCAAATTTCAAATCTAATTCTCTGTTGATGTCACATGTCTCACCTATATGTAGCAACACAAATACATCACCTTCACCATCAATCTTTGGGGTCCTTTTATTGCCAAATTTTTATCTCATTATGTAGTGGTTCAAACTTTCCAAATCGATTATGCCTTCCAGTCATATGTATGGTCACACCAAAGTCAATATACCAAGCATCTTTGAAAGTATCAATCACAACAAGTGATGTGACCAATGCACCTTCCTCAATGTTGTTATCATAATTCTTCAATGTATTTAACGAATGATTCTTACTCTACTCATATCTTTTCTGGTATCAATCTTGCACATTATATCATTTATATTTACAATAGTAACACACAACAATATTTTGTCAATATTTCTCTCAGATTTCTCCCAGAATTTCTTCTCTCAAAAATTCATCTCAGCTTCAAATTTCTTCTCATCACTTTTCATTTTTTTCAATCATGAGAAATTGATGAAAATCCTTTTACTTTTGAACCCATTCAATTGTTGCTATTTTCATAACATGCCACTAAGAGTAAAATTGTTCCAATTGTTCCTGAAACATTCAAATTGGTTATAAAAGTTTGAAATACCTCATTCAACCAATATTTTTGTCAAAGAAACCAAATCCTTTGGATCCATTTTATCACCAATTACAACCAGTTGGTCGCATACAACTTGTATGTGTATCACATAGTCAACAATATTATTTTTGTCACCAAGTTTCAAAACCTACAACTGGTTACCTAAGTAAAGACTCTAAATTTATTCAAGATCTCATACAAATTATATAGTGCCTTTCATATATTATGTGAACTATTCATGTTCCTAGTTTGAGGAATGAAATGATCTACCCCACTAGAAATTATGATATACAATGCATCTTCAACATGTGCCTCAAAATTCACTAAATCAGCATGTTTCTTAAGTAGGAGAAACTTCCTTAATATCTACAATCTTCAATAGCCTATGTTTCATTAACACATTTTGTATCTATAATTTCCAAACAGAGTAGTTATATCCATCCCACATGATCTCTAATAGGGAAATGCTTGAAGAGGTCAACAAAATTCTCCCCCTTGCTTAATAACCAAAATACATTTACTCTTGATACATATTTATAAATTTTCATAATGATATCAAACTAGGATTTGATACCATGTTGGGAAGGAGGTGGAATTATTCTACGCAGTTGAAAACCAATGCAATTATAATCCTTTCCAGGATATGTTGATTGATGTGTTACACACTGACATAAACACTCCCAACCATCCTTATTGTATTTTTAGGTTACACAAACCTATTCAACTAAGTACAACATAACAAGTTCTTCCTACAAAAAAAGCATATTGCATCACACATGCACTACTTGATAATGAATGACACACAAGAATGTTACAATTAAAATTACTAAAATAAGTTAACAAATTTTTCATATGTCAACACAGATAATTTTAGGCAAACTTAAAGTAATTGTGTACCAATCATCATAGTAAAATAAATAACAAATGAATGTGCAAAAAAGACAACTATTGTTTAAACAGTGGCATGTATAATATGGATACATAAGGTACACGAGTGCCTTTAGGTCAATAATCTTAATTGCATCAATATACAGCGCTTTGGATCGCACAGAAAATATCATAGCTTTGAGCTCACTACAAAAATATCCTTACAACCTATGGCTCAAAATGTTTTATAGTTCTTTGTTCACTATTTACCTTAGCTTGTTCAAGTTCCACTTTGTTCATTTGTCATATCTCTCTCATATGGTTCATATATTATTTCATTGCATATATAACAAGAGTTGCATGGTATATTAGTCCTCGCCAAGTATATTTGGAAATGGAAATGATAGTTTGATTATGGGTCCTCCAGTTTCGTAACCTTTGTACTTGAAAGATCCAATCAGTTGGTAATTATGGATAATTATGCTTGAATATGTGATTTATGAGATAATATTTTAGGCACTGTTGTATATTTTTTAGTAAAGGTATGGATATGGCATGTAAGTAAGAATCATGTTTTTTTGGATGAACTTCCCTCTAAAACTAAATATAATATGACGACATAACAACAAATTATGGATTTTAAATTTTCATTTCAAGAGTAGCATGAAATGTTTAACTATGGTTTAATATGTGGTAATTGTATAATATGTGGAAATTGTATGCCAAGTTTTTCCTTCATGGTCACTATAATATAGTGCTTTCCTCTTGACTGATGGGCTGGTGCAGTGTATGCGTAGGTTTGAATATTATTCATTGATGGCTTATGTGGACCAGTCTTTATATTGTAATATTTCATTAACTATTTAAGTATTTATGCATTGATTTCTTATGTGGACTAATAATGTTTTTAATATAATCATGATAGTAAAGATTATATGTATCTCCTCAAATATTTCCACATGTGTTGTATGTCTCTCCTCAAATATTTTCATCATGATAGTAAAGATTATATGTGTTGTATGTCTCTCCTCAAATATTTCCACATGTTTTTCACAATGTCCCTCTCCTTACCTCTCAAACACTTTGATTGTCATGATCTCTAGCCAGATCCAGACCTAGGATATCCACTACACTTCACTCATTGATAACAGCTATTGCAATGGATCCTCATAGTGTTAGGATAAGTTTAAACTAACACATATCACTTTCTCATCTAATGACTAAGATCCCAACATATTAATCATTTTCCAAGGACAACCCAACATTTTCATTGAATCCCTTACACTTACACCTAGGGTTTCTAGATCCACTTTCTTTTTAGACACCTAAATTTAATTACCTAAATATGGTGGTCAAATGTGTATACACGTTCTATATTCATGGATCTGTAGCCTTGTTGCCTACTTGCAAACCTTCCCAAAGATGATAGAAGAGAATATCTTCCTTCTTGCAAGTAACCATTTAAACATAATTGCCTAAGCATAGTGGTATTCTCACCAAACTTCCATAAAGATATATATGGGGGTCATCAAAGAATAAGCTACCAACAACACTCCTACATGCATTACTACATGGGATGCATTATGCAAGGCTTTGAGAAGGAATTTTTATTCTCCGGTTTATTAATCTAACTGAATGTGCAAGATGGCCTAATTATCTCTCTTGACTGGAGAGAGTGATAATCTCTCTTCACGGAGCTTAAAACAATATCTTATCACAACAATATGAAGGTGTTTAGATGTGGAATCCTAGAAGGAGGCTTAATATCTTGTGCAAGACTCAAAAGTATAAATTAAGGGATGGTAACTATCCTTTTTGTTCTATTAAGGAGACCACACTAAGTTTTGTCAGATTACTCAAGATATTTGCGTAAAGCTAGATCAAAGCTATTATATGCTTTAATATTAAATACTAGGAAGGGCTTATAGGTTCAGGGAATCCCTTTGATAAGATATTCAAGATGATTATTGTTAATATGATCATCTATTATCACATTTTGAAGACTTGGTGTAAATCTCTATTTGAAGAAGGGTTCTTAGTCAATGTTGTTGAGACAACCTCTGATATCATTTCCATGTTCTTATTATAGTTGCAAGAAGAGTAAGTCAAAATGATAACCCTTATGAACAAGAAAATAGAAAGTGCTTCTTCATAGGTAGAACAAAGCTACAATAGGTTGAGCTTAAGGATATTGAATCTTGAAGGTGATATTTAGAGGTTGGTTAGGTCTCTCTCCTCAAATCATGGTCATACTCTTGTTGGATCCTCCTCAAGAGTAAGGTTCTCCGCACAATTCCATTGATGTGGATTGTGAAGACTATGTTTTCAATTCTTAGATTCACCCTCAGATTGTTAGAGGATAAGCCCAATACAAATCAAAATGTTTGTAAAGTAGATGTATGATAGAATGCCAAATGGACAAAACTTAGTATGGCAATGTTCCAAATACGTAAATTCACAAAGGAATGCATAAGCAAATGAGGTTTTGCTAACTTCAATCGGTGATTTAAAGATAAATGTGAGTAGATGGAAGACTTAATGAGAAGGGTGAACAAGTATGTTATAATCATCAGGCCTCACTAGCAGAGAGCATAGGTGAAACAATCCTCGCATTAACGGAAATCCTTAATCTAAACCTTAAAAAACTGATAACAATTACAACAACATGATAATCAAACATACAATACAACACAGCTATAACATCTCAATTGAATCACTCAATAATGAGCAACCAGGGTAAGAAAGAAGTAATATAATGAAAGGAACTGACTTCTATTAACCAAAATGTCTCAAATCTCATACATAATACCAGAGTATAGCTCTGTCTTATCAAAACATTAAAACAAGGAGTCTATGTTCGTCCATTCAACCTCAAAATATCATTTTGATGTTGTATATATAGCCTAAACAATAAGTAACAACATGAAGTGTGAGATGGATCCTCTAACCTATGATTCTCCCACTAAAAAATGGCAATCTAACATCTATACAAGTGGAGACAAAAAATTGTTAAAATCATGTCATTGGTAAACAACTCACACCGTGGATCTTGCATAATAAGATGTTCCCTTTATCATTATCCGATTATCTAGGGCCCCTGAAAACTCGCATTTCATCTTTACCCACGACCATTTCCTTCCATTGCAAATCCAAAGGAATGTTGTAATATATCATCTTTTGGATATGATTTCGTGTGGATCATACCTTCTTCCCTCAGGAACGGAAGTTCTGTTCGTACCGGTGTGCAGATGGTGTACGGTTGAGCTGCATGTGGAAAATGGTGATCGCGACAGGGTCCTAATGATTCTAGTATTTGAAAAGTAATAAACTAAAATGAAATAAATCGATCGACGCATCTTTATACTTTCAAAATTGGTACGGTGTGAGAAAAAGCCAAGAAATCCAATCTTCATTCCACATTGCTACCAATACGCCACGCACTGAGGAGAAACCGCGGGTTTGAATTCATGGGACTAATTCTTTATATTATACTTCATGCGCCTTCAACCTCCCTAACTATTCCTAGTTTTGACTGACAGATCACTATCAATGATGGCCGTTACCCATCAACTTGCATAATTCCACCGCATTTAATCCTTTCCCGCCATCTTTAGACCTTTCTCTATTTTATCGTGTTTCCAAACCCATTAGCTCTCGCTAATTTTGGAATCTTCGACCTCAAGTAATACAATTTTATTGGTGACTACCACCATGGTCCAACAAAATTTCCTAAGGAGATTGGCCCTCGATTATAGCTTACACAAACTTCCAAGCTGAATATGCTCATTTTTTTTTAAAATACCCGCTGTGTCGTTTGGCCTTCCGACGCCCCTAACATCGGTATCACATGGTGACCTTATCGCTGGTATATAGCTAACCTTCTCCACCAACGCTTCTGAAATTGTCAGTTTTACGCCCCTAACTTCGGGTCACATGGTGTCCTTTGTTACTGGTGGCGGAATAGTTAATTACCGCATCGCGATATTGCTATCGCCTAGATTAATCGCCCCGATTTCGCTGGTCGCCATATCCCTTGTCATTGGTATATAGTTGATCGTCAGTCCACCGACGCTGCTACCGCTATCTTCCAATGTCCCTAAAATCGGTCACATGACATCCTTGTCGTTGGTATATAGTTGATTGTCTCTCCACCAACGTTTCCATCGGGCCTCTTAACGCCCTTAACGCTATCACATGGCATCCGCATTGTGGAGATCAATGGGGTCGGATGTCGAATCGATGTCTTTGACGCTACAGCTTTAATGACTATATGGGTTTGATAATCAAATCTGAAATGATGCGTCCTCCATTAAATGTCGCATTAGAGATAATACCCGCTGCGTTGTAAAGTAACGTCATGAAACGATGTTTGATCTGGTCCATTATTTGTCGTTCCTCCGACAATATAAAGTGGCAATTGCATCAAACGCTATTAACGGACTTAATCTAAATGTGTACTAGTGGCTTATGATCATCGGTTTGTCAAACCCACAATCATGGACAATAATAGGGCCTATTTATTGAAGGGCCTATGTGTCAGCATTGTAATATGTAATAACTTGATTATATTAATAAATTACATTGTTGTTGCAGACCAAGTCATACAGAAGAGTATAGGGGGCTAGGACTCCACAAGAGGGAAAAGGGGATAAGTGTCTATGAAAGGGGTTTAGCCAAAGGGGGCCAAGGGAATGAGAGACTGTAAGTTGGGAACAATTGCTTGAGTTAGCACATGTGCCTGTTGTTGTTACTAGACCTTAGTTTTTCTTAGGAAGCCTTTGCCTTGGTGGAGTCATAGCCTCAGCTTAGGGTGATCCACTATTGAGAGTTTATGAGCAGTGAGATCTATGGTTGGGAGGAATGTCTAAGGTCTGCACACAGTTGGTAGCTTTACAACAAAAGATAAGTGTCTTCTATGTGCTTCTATGTGCTTATTATGTTTGTTGTGTGTTTATTTCTATAATGGAAATGTTGTAATTGTACATAATTATGCATGTATGTGCATTTGTTTGTTAGTGTTGCATAATTGTTGCATATGCAAGGTATTTAATTAATTGTGGTATCAGAGCCCTGTTGGGCATATTTTGTGATGGTATCAAAGAATTTTTTCAATGATGGTGCCTGGGTGGGGTCTTGGGTAGGCTACATTGTGGTATTAGAGCTTCGGTTTACAACACTGGACCTATATGGGAAAAAGACAAAGGGCCACAATTTATATATTGAATTTGTATGGGCCATTGTCATAGTGTTGAAGCTAGAATTGTAAAAATTTACACTTAGGGGTGGTTTGCAATATGGTTGACAAATGTCCCAGGCCAGGCTTGGAAATTTGCCTGTAATTCTTGGAGAATTGTATTCAAGGGTTAAAATCCCCAAATTTGACCCTTGTGTGGCCAATTACAGGCCAGGAATCACGCGAATTTCAAAAGTTACTTGGTAGCCAAGGTGGAATTGGGTGAAATTGGGAAAAAGCCCCAATTTATATAGGGGGAATTTTGACATAGAACAGTTGAAAAAGCCCCACATTGAGCTTAATTGCAGAATTTCGTAGTGACCATGGTGAAAATTTTGAAATTTGGGGAAAAATTGGGAATTTTCCTTGCAAGATGTCAGCATGACGTGGGTGCAACATATGCAAGCATCATGGTTGGGGTCATTACGTGGCTGATTTTGATAGGTCCAAGGGTCAAGTGTGGGCCATGACATGTGAGTAAATTATGGATCAATGTCTTTGATGGCAGTCATCATATCTATGGGCTGAGAGATCTCAATTGTAGATATCTTGTATTAAGCTTGGGAGCGGGTTGACGCTAGTATACTGGAACATCGGACCACGAGAAGGTGTCCAAGACTCGTTCCTTCCCGCGATGTTCTGATAACCCGATAGTCACTGGGGAGGGTTCCCACGCAGGGTTCCAACCTTTTTCTTTCGAACGAGGGTGAGTGATGTCGGATGACAAGGATGACAATGTGCCATGGGAGTAACACGTGTCGAATTCTGATTTGTGTGGGAAAGAGTGGACTCATATGAGCATAGAGGCCTTGAGCTATCACCCTTGATCCTTGGTCTTCAAATTAGGGGACCAAGGGATCTTAGTCATTGATCCTTTACGAGGGAGGAGTATCAGGCCCCGGGCTATTAAGAATGTTGCTAGCAAGGTTTGGCTAGGTATCGATGTCCTGATACCCGATGGGTTAGGGTTCTGGGAAAGAGGTTCCACATTCCCTTTCCATTAATTTAATCACAATTAAATGTGGGTCGTCGGATCTACAGATCGAACTGTCCCAGCCATTTATCAAGCTCAAGAAGGAATCCAACACCCCGGATATAGGAGTATCAAGCCCCAAAAGGTTTCCAAACCCATATCCTCTAGAATTTCTGATAACTAATACCCTATAGGGCATGGTTCCGAGACAAGGTTTCAGCCTTGTAGATTGCAAGTAGATGGAGCACGTGTGAATGACAACAAGGTGATGTCATGATGACGTAAGCGAGCCATTAAGAAGTGGACAAGTGGAAGCACACGAGTGGAGGAGATCTATGCAGGTGATGATTTTTCCATAGAATCGTATGAGGCTAGAGGAAGAGTTGATGTCAGTAGCCATGTATTGTGACATGTGTCAAGCCATGTAACGATGACACATCAGCTAGGATTCGGTCAGCTTCTACATGTCAGTACAGATGGAAGGTTGAGAAGACATCATATGTCTAGGATGTCAACTAGACCATCAAATATTGGATATCACATGCTCAAGGTTTGAGTGGATATGTTTGACCAGGGGTCGTTATGTCGATGTGTCGATATGTCGGTGGGTTGATATCGACATACCGAATATCAAGGATACCAAGGAGGGTTGAATATGAAAGAACTGAGGGTCGGGGAGCTAAGGGGTCAGTAAGCCAGTGTCACATGGGTACTATGTGGGTTCCACACCAATAATTATGTACACGCTATATAGTGAGTGCCACGTGGATGCCAGGTGGGCATGAGGTGGATTTGTCCAAAAAAGGCCTAAAAACCTCAAAGGGCCATAACTTTTGACATGGAGCTCATAATTGAGCAAGAAAATAGGCGTTGGAAAGGTCTTGGAGAGAGGAATATATTTATGCACCTACAAATGTGAATTGAGAAACAAAATTCACAAGAAATAAGAAAGAATATTTTGTGTACCTTAAAGGGCAAAAGCATGCATACTTTTTCCAGAATTTCAGGAATGGTTTTATGTTTAACAGGTTGTGTTGCATGCACATTTTGTAGACTCAAGAGCACAAGTAGAGTAAGGCATAATCAACAAAGATATTAGAAGCATGGAACATACACAGATAATTTGTAGCCAGGAAGGTGAAGTCAGGGGAATGTTTGTCATCATGGGTAATGCAGGGACATAATCAAATGGGCATGGAGAAGGTAAGGAGGAAAGCCTGAATTCAGTAGATAAAATAAAGAGTAGCCAAAGAGATGTATGGAGCTACAAGGCTGATAATGATATGCTTTGGATAGTTAAGGAGCAGCGAGATGGATTCAAAATCAAGTTGTTGGAAAGTCTAGATGGGATAGAGACGCAGATGGACAAGGAAGCAGAGCCAAGTAAGTCAACGAGTGATAGATATAATACCATAAAGGAAGAATCCAAGAGTGTGGGTAGGCATCATCATCACTCCCCAAGATGATCGACTAGAAGAGAAAGAAGTATCCTGAGTTTATCTCTTGTCAGGAAGCATAGGAGACGGTCTCAAGGGGATGAATTACAGGGAGAGTTCAAGAATATTAAACCTCCTACCTTTGATGGTGAGCACAAGAAGGATAAGGATGCATAGACTTGGTACTTGGGCATGAGAAAGTATTTTCAGATGCATAATTACTCCTCACAGACAAAAGGAGGAATTATAGTCTGTCAGTTGAAGGGAAAAGCATCAATGTGGTGGGACCAACTTGTGCAGGTACAACACATTGATGAAGAAAGAGTCACTTGGAGGCAGTTAAAAAAGTATTTTCATAATAAATACTTGTCCAAGCATTATTATGAGAGGAAGATGAAGGAGTTCTTTGAAATCAAACTTGGGAGTATAACCATGGATGAGTATGAAAGGAAATTTTTTGAATTGTTGAGGTATTTTGACTTCATAAAGGATGAACATGTCAAGATTCAAAGGTTATTGCATGGTCTATATTTAGTTTACAGTGATAAAATATAGTATGATGATCCTAAGATCTTAGAGGAAGCAATAAGGAGAGCCGAATTCATTTATGACCAGCATAGATGACAATAAAATCTTTAGAGATCTTGGGTTGACAAGAGGAAAACCAAGATAGAAGAAAGGAAGAAAGAGTAAAAGCCACCATTATTCAAGAATAATTCTTAGAGGTAGCCAACCCAAAATGAAACCAGAATGTCAAAAGCAATGGATAAAAGGCCA
>SNQJ01S0019879.1:34283-61471 GCA_010110895.2 Picea sitchensis
ATCCTCCAACAAAAGCCTGATAAAGATCATCAAAAGATTATTGGAGGACAACAAAAGGGCTTGGAACTCAAAGATGAAATTCTCTCTATGGGCCGATCAGGTTACCACAAAGAGATCTATAGGCATCTCCCCTTTCCAGTTAGTTTACGGAGCAGAAGATGTCTTCCCTTCTCAGTTGGCCATTCCCGTAGCGAAATTCTTCCAGGATTGTCAATAAGAGCCCAATGACATGATCAGAAGGATGCATCAACTGGTAGAAGTCCAGCAGGCCAGAGAGCAGGTAATGGGCAGAATTCAGCACCATCAGCAGGCGGTCAAGCAGGTTTTTGATAAGAAGGCCAAGAAGGAGGAGTTCCAGATAGGAGACCTCGTACTGAAATGGGATGCTCCTAAGCAGGACAAGGACAAACACGGAAAATTTGAAGCCATGTGGATCGTCCCCTTCAAAATCTCTAAAGTTTTCTCAAATAACACTTACAGGTTGTAGGATTTGGAGGGTGAAGAGGTTTTCAACAGCACAGTAAACGAGCATTTTCTTAAGAAATGTTTTGTCTGAGCCTTCGGTGGCTCCCTTGTTTGTAAATATTGTCCTTTTGGTTCTTTGTTTATTTTTATTTTTCGGCTTAGTAATGACTCCATAGCCCAACAGCAAGGCACTGGAACTGCAAAATGAGTCCTTAGAGCATCACAGGGACGACTCTATCCCCCATCGAGCCTAATGTTAGCAACATTACTTGTCTTCAGCATCGGGATATCCAGGTCTGCAGGTTGCACGAGGAGCGCCCAAGCACAGCGCACAGAAGAAGTCCTTTTGGACTTAAAATCAAGCGAGCGGGCAAAATTATAGTGTCAACGGTCCAGATCCATCCATATGAGTAGATCAACAGTTGGTGGGAAATCGCGAATAGAGAAGTTGCGCCGAAGTTAGTGCAATGGATAGCGGCCATATTGTGTGCAGGGAAAGATAGCAGTCGTCCATCCAGAGGACGCATGGCACGAGATCTAGTCGCGTCGGCTTTTCGGCAGTCGCAAGTTCAAAGGGCAAGGGTTCTATATCATTCTACATCTCGAAACCCCAAACCCCGAAGCGCCGAAAGCGCCCAAAGTCGGGCCCGCAGTATCATGGAGCAATCTCAACCGTCCATCCACAGGAGACACCTGGTGCACGATTAGGTCCCTCGTCGTTTCGCCCATCGCGATTTCAAGGTGCAAAGAGCAGCTCCGTCATATTCTGATGCGCGAGGTGACGGGAGTGTCCAGGACCCGGGCCCATAGTATCGCCGAGGGAGTTCGGGACCGTGAGATTCGAGAAGGACGCGTGGCGCCCAATTAAGCCATCTCGACGTTTCACTCATCGCGACTATGATAAGTGAGGATTAGCTCCTCCCTATTCGCGAACGCCGAAAGCGCCTATGGGAATAGACGCAGGGTCACAGCCCGTGGTCACTTGGGAAATAAAAGAGCTATGCAAAAAGGGGCCAAAGGCATCGAGTCTAGTCGTCGAAAGGATCATCGCGATCTTTAGGTTCCATCTAATATGATCTCGCTCCTGGTCTTCTCTTGGAGTAAATGAAGGTGAGAAGGGGTGGTTGAAACCTCTCCTCATTCATTAAGTATGAGGTATGGAGGGCCTGTCAAGGGGTCTGCTCGAGAGGGTCCTGTGTAACCATTTTTCCAAAGAAGCCATGTTGAATCCTTGACTAGTCGGAGGAGGTCTGCACACGCTAGCTCGGCACTTAATGGCTCATTTACTCCCCTTGCAGGAGCCATGCACAGTTAAGGTGGCGTCTGACAGGGAATATCCGTCCAAATATGGCTGAAGGGACACCAAGCCTTGAATGACTGAGGACACCTCTGTTAGGCGATTTTTCTGAGTATTTAGACTCAGTCTTTGTATTTTTGTAATCTATCGATGGTAGAGCGAAGCTCCCGATTGTAAAAGTTTTAACAAACACCCTAATTCCCTGGTTATGCATCTGTATGGAAGATTTATTGCTTAATGAAAGACAGACTTCTCATCCCATCTAGTTTCATCTCATGTTGAGAGAGTTCGTGAACGACCGATTCATGCGAATTGTTGCAATTATGCTATGATAAAGGATTTATTGTTGCATTATTGTATTCTCTGGTTTTAGCGTTTGAATGTAAGAAGATCTTGTGTTTAGACGCCTTCCCCTACAGTCTGTTAGAAACCTGATGTTTAGGACAGACCCTTGCATTTCTCTCATACAAGTCTTCCCTCTACTCACCCTTACTACGACTCACTGTCCGAAGTTATCTAAGATCTCACTTGCCCATGCATGTCTGGCCTAGTTTCAGAGTTAGAACCACATCGTTTGAGTTAACCTCCATTTGATCACCCCATTAAACACATCGTGACATAAACTGATGGGCGTCAGGCTCTGCTCCTGCTGCAATCCAGGGGTGACTTCCATCGCCAACACAGTGCAACGTAGCAGACACTAGAGCTAGTTGTGCAAAGAATATAACACATACAATCGGATTACTACTACCATTAGCCATTCCTGAGTGGAAATGGGAAGTGGTGATAATTGATTTCAACACCAAATTGCCCAGGACAATGAAGCATCATGACTCCATAATGGTGGTGATAGACAAGTTAACAAAAGTTGCCCATTTAATTCTTGTCAAGTTAACTCACAAGACAACTAACATCACAGATATTTATATGAGAGAAATTTACAACCTATATGGTGTGCCAAAGGCAATTGTTTTTAACATGGATCCCAAGTTCACATCCAATTTCTAGAAGGGACTATTTAAAGAATTTGTGACAAATCTTAATTTTAGCACAACATATCACCTACAATTAGATGGGAAAACTGAGAGGGTCAATCAAGTGATTGAAGATATGTCGAGGATGTACGTGATGGATAAACCATCAAAGTGGGAAGAGTATTTGCACTTAGTGGGAAAATATTACAATAATGGGTATCATGTGTCTTTAAAGATAAGCCCATTTGAAGCCTTATATGGCAGAAAATGCAAGACACTAGTGAGTTTCTACCAACAGACAGAGCAATGGTTGGGTCAGAATTGCTCAGAGAAATGGAAGAGAAGATAGTGAAGATAAAACATAATTTAAAGGTTGCCCAAGATAGACAGAAAAGCTATGCAAATAAGGGCAGAACCCATAGAGAGTTTAAAGTGGGTGACCATGTATTCTTGAAGGTGAAGGCCATATGAAGTTCCCTGAAGTTGGGGAATTATTCAAAGATGGCAGCACCCTATTGTGGACCATTTGAGATCTTAGAGAGGATTAGTCATGTTGCATACATGGTTTCACTACTTGGATCTATTGGCATTCACAATGTATTCCATGTGTCTTTGATTTAAAAGTATGTGTCGAATGCTAATCATGTAATCGATTGGAATGTGATTCAAGTGGAGCAAGAAGGCTACTTTCAAGTGCACTAAGCTTTCATATTGGATTGGAAGATAAATCAGCTTTAGAATTGAGCCATAGGGCTATTAAAGGTCCAATGGACCTAGTATGGTCCCAAGGATGCAACCTGGGAGCACGGAGATGCTATGCAGAAAGAGTACCCACAACTTTTTGAATATTTTTGAGGAAGTTTTAGATGTACATTGTATACAACGCACTGAGGACAGTAAAAAAATAAAGGGGAAGGTACATGTAAATGTGCATGTGATTTCATAGGTTGGTTAGCCGAGATGTTTTAGGCCAAAGTGCCTTTGTAAATATGTTTTTGAGGTTAGGGTGCCTGTGTGATTTAGGCTAGGAGCCTATGTGCTGAAGGGCCTATGTGTAAGCATTGTAATGTGTAATCACTTGATTATATTAATAAATAACATTATTGTTGTAGACCAAGTTAGCTATAAGAGTATGGGGGCATAAGACTCCACAAGAGGAAAAGGGGGCTAAGTGTCTACGAAAGGGGCTGAACAAAAATAGGTTTAATCCAAGGGAATGATATAATTATGTTATATTATTATTCTTTAAGTCCTAAAGTCTATTAATGGGACATAATTCTTGTCTTAAGTTCCCAGGTAAGGGGAACAAATCACCTAGTGGGTTAAGGTAGTTTCCTTTGTGCCAAGTGTCAAGTGAATCACATGCAGATATAATGTGGGAGTTTAGAGTAATTATCGAGGAAATTCTCAATCATTGTCACTATTCTTATCACTCTCCATCACCTACCATCGTTTGACCATCACACCAGACCATACATGTACTTGGAGCATTGGAGTTAACTGTCTATTGAGAGGAATTGGACTGAATAAGCAGTTTGTCAGACCTGTGACCATTCTCTCTGGACAAGAGAAGTGTTGGGAACTGCTTTCCCCATGATTTATCTTAGTGGGTGCTATTTACTTGAGCGACCTTGTGTTCCAAGTGTTGCAGAGCTCCGAGACTTCCTCTTTGGCTTATTGTTGAAGCCTTGGAAGGGAAGTGGGATAGTCGAAGGACCATGGAGAAGAGAATGGGTACACTTCCTGGGGTGGGACAGGATGTGGGAAATGAGAGACTACAAGTTGAGAACTGTTGCTTGAGTTAGCACTTGTGCCTATTGTTGTTACCAGACCTTAGTTTGTCTTAGGAGGCATTTGCCATGGTGGATTCATAGACCCAAATTGGGGGTGATCCATTGTTGATAGTCTATGAGTAATGAGCTCAATGGATGGGAGGAACGTCTGAGGTCGGCAAGCAATTGGTGTCTTTACAACAAAAGATAAGTGTCTTCTGTGTGCTCATTATAATTGTCACATGTTTATTTTTGTTATGGAGATGATGTAATAGTACATAATTATGCATGTGTTTTTTAGCGTTGCGTAAATGTTGCATATGTAGGGCATTTAATTAATTGTGGTATCAGAGACCTGCTGGGCAAATTTTGTCATGGTATTAAAGGAGTTTTTCAGTGACGATGCCTAGGTACGTTACACCAAGGGGGGAATATATGGGGTTAAATGTACATGTAACAGGTAAAAGTATATGTATCAATAATCGTTGGCTTAACAAAGTAGCCACATGTGCAATGTGTGAATAAGTATATGTAGAGATCGTGTATTCATTATTGAGGGAGATGTGATTTGGATGTGTAAAAGTATTGGGGTATTTGGAGGAGGTTATCTAATTATTTAAGGAGTTATTATGTAACTTATATCTCTTATCTATATTGGAGATGTGCTCCATGCTCACATTTGATGTACATGGTGTTTACTTTTTTTTCTTGTGATATCTTAAATATTTGGTTCATAACATTTGGAATCAAAATATACAATTCCAGGGTTTCGCTCCTTCGAACGAGTCATCTTGGAGTTTTCACTATAATCATTTTATGGGAAGTTTCAAATAGTGAAATTTTTATAATCCCAAGGAGACATAACTAAGTACATGTGGTCAAAATTCCAGGTTTTTGTCGCTATACTTTCAAAGATACAACCTATCGAAATTAGGGTTTTTTAGTAGCCCCAAAACTAATCTCAAACAAGTGTTCTTGGTAAAAGAGTCATATTTTTTTGTGGGGACATCTTAGATAGTGAATTTTTCGTAAGACTAAGGAGAAATATCATATAACATATGGTAAAAATGTTAGATTCTGATTCACTATAATTTTTATGTTACATGCTATGGAAGTTAATGGTTTTTACTAATCCCAAGACTAGTCTCAAATAAGTGTTTTCGGTAAAATAATCATATCTAATTCTAGAAATATGCAATTCGAGTGCCACCAATTTCATTGAAAAGAGGATGGTCTACAAAGTTCCAGGTCAAAATTTCAAAATCATATCATATAAATTGGACATGTAGCATGCCATACAAGTTTGTTCTTTAGAAAGGGCAAAAAACCAACAAGTTTTGGAAAAGTTGCAATAACTTTCACTTGGAACATAAAATTTTGGTCAAATATATGGCATTATAGAGAATACATATTGGGATACTATAGACAAAAAATTTAGACTCATGAGTGCTTGGATTTTAGAGATACATCGGGATAAAGGTTGGCCAACATGATAATCTCCATATCAGGGTTTTAAAAGATATGTTAACTTGAAATTATCATAACTTTTGATTGGGATGTCCAATTGAGGTGATTCAAAAGTAATTGGAAAGAGAAAAAATAGGATAATATACTATAAAAGGGATAATAACTATTTGAGATAATTATTGTTAATATATTGAGGTTGTAAGCTAAGGGTTTGGGTTAGACCTCAATTAAGAATCAATGGCAATAGCTAACTTTATTGGAGATGAAGATATAATTGAAATCAATCCCATGGAATGGTTGATGATGATAAAGAAAATTGATTTGAGTCCTTTTTTGGAAACTAATTGTTTTTATGGTGAATCTTGGAGGTAGTGGATGAGTATTGATAATAGATGAAATGTCACGTGGTGAGTATTCAAAAAATTGTTCTAAAAAAATGGATCAAGGACTCAAAAATAGAAGTGATGCATACAGTTGAAGTTGAGTTGAATGAAGCTAAAGAAGAAATTTCCAAATTACAGAAAGATAGTGAAAAATTATAAGAAGAACTTAAGAATAAGGGTGCTCAGCCATGTAATATGCAATCCCTTAAAGAATCACTTGTTAAGGAGGTTAAGAACTTAAATCAATAAAAGAGTAGCAAGGGAAAGTTGGAAAATGATAAGTCAAGGGAGGAATTGAAAAAGAAAGATGAAGAAATCAAAAGGTTATGTAAGCATAATCAAGAACTTCTTAATGATTTTAATAAGGTGAAAGGGAATTTATAGAAGTTTGAATCAAATAATATGGATGCAGATATTACCAAAAAAATTGAAGAGGATACTATCAAAAAACTTTAAGACGAAATTTGCAAGAATGTTGAGGAATCCCTAAATACCGATGAGGTAAAATAAAAAATGCAATCTAGAATTGAAGAAGAATGTAAGAATTTGATAGATTGGGTCATATTGTAGCTTCAAAAGGAGAAACAAGACAATATTCAAGAAGGTCACCAGAAGATACTTGAAGAACTTGAACTCCACATAGATGATGCACATGTCAAATATGATGGTACTATCTCCAAGGCTAGAGTAATCAAAGACCATGCAAAGAGGAAAGAGGATGACATTCTATCTGAAAAGAAGACAAATGCAATGGGTGTGTAGAATGAAGGAAAGCCATCACATGTGAAACCATATCGACACCCTCATCACCAAGAAAGTTTTCAAGAAAGACAAGAATATCGACATCAACATTACCAAGGAAGAAGATGGAATAATCAACAATATTCCAGGAACAAGGCATCACAAAACCATTATTCGACAGGACATTATCAGAGACCAACAACAACAACAAATTAGAGAAGTCAAAACAACAACACATGGAATCAAAGGAAAGAAATTTATGCAATAACTAGCTATCAAGGATTAAAACCAAAAAGAATTGAGTTTGAATGAATTGATCATCATTGGCGGAAACAAGAAAATAGGAATATAAGGAAATCGTATTACTCGGTTTCATCACATGTAACATCCTTAATTGCAAAGTTTTGACGACAAATATTTTTGAACGAGGGTGTTATGGTATGACCCCAAGGGGGCATATATGAGGTTACATGTACATGTATATGTAATAGTGGTTAGCCTAATGAATGGGCCACATGTGCAATGTGTGAATAGGTATATATAGAGATCATATAGTCATTATTAATAGATATGGATTGGGATGTATGAATGTATTGGGGTATTCGGAGGGGGTTCTCCTATTATTTAAGGAGTTATTATGTACCTCATCTCTATTATCTATCTTGGGGTTGTGCTTCACACTCACATTTGGTGTACATGGTGTGTACACAAAGATAGATAATAGAGACAAGTTAAAAAATAAATCTCCGAAGAATAGGAAAACCTCCTCCAAATACCCCAATACATTCATACATCTCGATCCATGTCTCTCAGTAATGACCACATTATCTATGTATATACCTATTCACACATTGCACATGTGGCCCCTTTATCAGGCTGACCACTATTACATATACATTTACCTGTTACATGTACATTTAACCTCATATATTCCCCCCATGGGGTCGTATCATATACATTTAACCCTAGATATGTCGCCCTCATGGTCATTCCACACCTTTAGACCAAAACTCAAATAAAACTTCAATCCTTACCATGACCTCGTGAAAGGTCACAAGTGAAGGAGGTTCTCCACTTGCCATGACAAAATTGGCAACTTATGAGAGTCGTATTCTTAAAACGTTATTGGTCTATGGGCCTCAAATTAGCTTCATTGTATTGAAGGAGCCTATGTCTCAATTATATTTTGTATTTTGTGCCCATGTGACAAAAAATGAGCCATTGAATTCTCAATGACCATCAAGAATGAAGCACTTATAGAGTTCCCAATGACCATAATGAACTAATCACCACTCACATGGTGAACTGTAATACCCATTTTAAAAAATATTTAATTTCCCCTTTAACCTAATGGGACATTGACACTTAGCATCCTCACCTTATTAGTTAAAGAGGTAGTCCATTGATTCATATTTATTCATTTCAAACCATTAATAAATGAGTCCCACTCCTCAATAATATTGTGCATGAGCATTTGATGGTGTCAATTTTGTGACTCAATTGCAACAATATGAAACTCCCACATAATATGAAAGATCTTGAAATTTATCCCGAAAATTGAGGTCTCTAAATAAGGATTTTTAAATGCTTGAAGATTTCCCACTCAGAGGTTGAGCTACCCAATAACTTTTCCTTCTAGACATAGAAAATGACCACATGCATAGTCAATAGAAAAACCTCGATGAGTGCTTTATGATGAGGATGTTGGTAGTGCAAACTATGCTTGACCCATCAAGAATTTTATGATCGGATATCAATGCCTAAACATATTCTCATTTGGTACATGTAACTTATGTTGGCCACAACTCAACCATACATAGTTGAATTTCCTTAAATTTGGTACCCTTGGAAAACTCAAAAAGACCTTTGCTCATTGGTACACTCAAACTACAAACACCATCAATGGGGGTTAACTCGAGTAGTGATGTCAAAGTGTTGATTGTTTCCTCACTAAGGTTTAAATCACTCGCACATGGTTTCCCTTCATGAGCTACCACACTTCATTTAGGAATCGATTATTGCTTGACCCTTGTGGGTTTGAGGCCCATCATGGGTCGAGCCAACACCACAAGGANAGTGTTGATTGTTTCCTCACTAAGGTTTAAATCACTCGCACATGGTTTCCCTTCATGAGCTACCACACTTCATTTAGGAATCGATTATTGCTTGACCCTTGTGGGTTTGAGGCCCATCATGGGTCGAGCCAACACCACAAGGAGTCATCTCAAAAAGTGGATGGGGCCAGGTTTGATCTCAGGGTGAATTTGATGGAGGAGATCCTCCCTGTTGACGATTAAAATCGCAACGATGAATTCCACCCACAAACGATTGCTAAAAACGTTATTATTTAATTATGATAATAATATAATACTAGTAGGTGGGACCCCCTTGTAGACTAGAGGCACAAGGATAGACATATGACACATATTTTGCTATTGTTATGATGTTGACTACACAGTCCTACCTTTTTGATGATGTAGTCTGGTTGCATTTGGCGTGATAATAAGTGGATAATGCATTATTGTGGAATGTTTTTTATAATCACTGGCAACATTGAACAGGTTCTATGGTTATGAGGATGAT
The DNA here is from genome assembly GCA_010110895.2 of Picea sitchensis. Classification (NCBI taxonomy): domain Eukaryota; kingdom Viridiplantae; phylum Streptophyta; class Pinopsida; order Pinales; family Pinaceae; genus Picea; species Picea sitchensis. The sequence goes on from SNQJ01S0019879.1 coordinate 43,966, forward strand.
GTTCTTTACAGTTGCTATATTATAACCTTGTTACTAATTCTTATGTTGATTACTTAGCCACATATATGAAATGGATACTTAATGGTAGCATGATCAAAACAAGGGAAATTATGGAAAGGTTCTATAGTTCAAACAAAAGAAAGAAACCATGTATTAATGCTTGAGCTATAATAAAAGACTAGTTGCAAATTTCAAATGGAAGAATTAATGGGTACAAGTGTTAGTCCTAACTATTATACTATGGTTTGATTAATGGGCTATGCAAATTTCATTAATATCGAACGGAGACGCATATATCAATATGGATATGATTTGATTTATTGTGTGGAGTTATGGCAAGGGTTAATGTATGAAATAGTTCGGGTGGCGCACTGTGCAATAGATATGGTCTCAGATCTTACGATGGATTGGAATTGATTATAAATTGGTTATATGGTTTGATTTTTGGTGGATTTTATGCTTATTGGGTTGTCTCGTACTTCGAATTGAATGGGGCCAGGTGAGGGAAGCGACGTGCATTTACTGCACGTCACTCCAAACCTTCCCTATCGTCCGTCACCCTAGCGTTGTTCCATTGTTGCAATTTCGCTCTGTTGGTTGTGAAGCTCCGCGTTTTCATTTTTTTGGGAAGGGAAAGCTCAACCAACTCGCCATTTAAGCATTTTTCCCACATGTATGATTCTTTTCTCTGCATCCATGATGTATTCTCTGTTGTATGAACCAAATGGTGGCTCAGTGATGCTTGGATTTTGTGTCTTCTTGAGATTTTCAACTGTGTGTAAATATGGTGTTATGGCTCTCTGTGATGATTGCAAAATGTTGGAAATTGCAAGTAAAGGAATGGGTATGATTAAGTTGTGCATTGGTTGTTTTCTCAGTCAGTGTGGTTTTATGATGGGTTTCTGTGGAATAATAAGTAACAATGGTGCAATAAGGCCTTGGGTTGATGATTGAGGGTTTTTGTTCTGTGTGTCACTGACTGTTAACTCGTTTCCTCTTAGTCATTGTGGTAATCCTTACCCAGTTGCAGAGAAATATCCAACAATGGTGTGTTCTTTTATCGAACCCCGAACTGTTGTTAATAGCTCGTTCCTGACTGTCTTTTCGTCGAAATCTTGCCAAAGGTCCAATCTTGGTCACCCGAATATTAATAAAGGCATGTATGTTTAATGGATGCAAAGGGTTCCGCACACCACCCCTGTCATTTCCACTGTAATGATGTATGTGGGCTCACTGCCAATGATTGTAAGAAGTTATTAACCTCCCGGGTAATTGAAAAGAGACATTGTCTCGCTGTGTTGAATACCCACCACTGTTAATTTAACCCTCGTCTCTTCTCTGCAAGTGTTAGATGCACCTGTGTGCACTGAGTTATTTTACTCTTACTGTCTTTTCTCTCCTCGGGTGTTAAATATGGGTTTCATCAAGGGATTGGACTAATAAGTAAGGACTGTATGGCTCATTGTTGTGTCTTTTAAAAAATGTATTTTGGCATGTGGTTGTCAATCGATGGTAAGGTGGATATAAGTGTCGAAAGACCATCGGTTCTCTATGTTTTTGTTTTAAAAGATAAACAGGTGTTGCCTCCCTGCATTTGATTTTTGACAGAGCCGACTCGAACTCTAACTATCTTTGCTCTCCTCGGGCACATTCTGATGTTTGTCAAGTGTCGGGTTATCAGTTAATGATTGTGGAAATTTAAGGAGACTTGCTCTCTCGTTTATAAAACCATCCATTTTGGTTGAATCTTTGTGAGGTTCCTCTGTGATGAAATTGTTTAAACAAATTAAATAAGGAAAGGCATGGTTGCATACAGTCGAGGATTGTCTTTCTTTTCGTTATGGTTTCGATCAATGTGTTTTATCCAGAAATGGTCTTGATTGCATAAGAAGACACCTGTGTGAACTTTACTAAGCCTGATCAGCGTTCCAACAAGTTAAAAGGGTGTCTGTGTGTCAGTTTAGTTTTGTTTGCTTCATATACGATATGGTTATATTGGAATTATCGCGCAGACTATCAATTGTTTAAAAAAGGAGTTATGTATGCTGAGATCAAGCTCAGGGGTTATGTTTGGATTGGTTGTTGTTTCAATTCAAGATTTTGTCGATTGATTGATTAAAGTCCTGTGTATGATCGGGCATGCTTTTAAGCTTGTCCACATTTTTGAAAATACACCTGTGTACATTTTAATTGGGCCCGATTGTTGATTGGTGAACATTGATTGTTGATTGCTTATCACAGTGCACTATTGATTATCGGGGATATATGTTGAGCATATTGTTGTGCATGTTTTGATTATTTAAAAAAAAGAAAAAGAAGGGATCAACGTTATAATAAACAGTACCGTGAATGGATTTTTTTTTATAAGTTATGAATGCAGAGATTGTTAAAATTAAGGATTTCTGAGAAATTTAATTATTGAAACAACAAGAAGTTTTGTATACAATTGAGGAACAATGAATGGTTGGTCTTGGAAGTGGATGCTTTTTGGATTACTTTTGAACAGAGTTATGATTGTATGATTTATTTAATTTGTTTTATGAACAATATCCATCAAATTCCCTACCATTTTCTCACTTTTTCGCTCAATACAAATCCCCTCACAATCCCAGGTTCATTTTGCACGCCATGTTCTTAAAATTAAATTGAAACTCTGTATTACAGTGATTAAGAAATAACACAGAGATGGATCACAACTGATATGATTTGGTTGTTGTTGCACAGTCGATTGTTCAATGAATTGTTGAGCAGTAATCGTGTTCTTACTCCCTTTCATTTTCTCACTTTTTTGCTCAATACAATCCCCTCATATATCCCAGAACCCTAATTCACCCCCTGCTCATTGACAACTATTGAATGAATTTTATGGATTAGATTGCATGGGTCTGATGTGATTGTTGAGCCAAACTTTGTTTCATATTAAGAGATGCCATGTACGGTTTGTTTAAGAAGCTAGTTGCTAATAAACATTGTATACATGTTGAGATTCTTCAACAGAGGAAGTCATGGCCAAAATAACATGGGCAGAGGGGAATGGAACAGAGGGCCTAGAAGGCCAATATTCTCAATACATTTTGATGTATATCTTCAAGAGTTAAACCATCTCTTCCAAGCTGTATTTTTCAATTGGATTGGACAAGGGGTAGTCCAACCTAGACCAGAGAGGCCTCCCTTCCAACCTCAGCATGTCCCTGGTATCCATGTGCCCCCTCATGTTTCATTGCAACTTGAAGTTCCTGAGAATGACGAATGGCAGAAGATTGTTCACCCAGTAGTCTCCCAACATCGTGGCTGGCCAAATTTGTCTCTACCTGCTCCTCCTCCACCTACTAACCCAAATTTCCAGATTTCCCCTGCACACTCACTTGTATAGTCCTCCCACACAAGCAAGAGACTCAAAACTGAAGCCCACCATATGCATCATAAAAGAAAAGTTGCTACTGCCCCCTCCTCCCCCTTAAGTGATTCGGCCAAATCTATTTCATCCTGCATGCACTTGAGAGATGATTGTTCTCATGTCATCAATGAGATCAAGCCTAAAGGCTCTACATGACCTAAGGCTAATTCAGAGAAGTCAAAAGGAGATAGCAACAACAAAGGGAAAATTGTCTCTCAAAGTGGAAAATATGATTTTTGACTTTATTTTATTATTGTTTATTGAGGACAATGGACTACTTAAGGCTTTGGACAACATACTATTTTTGGATATTCTGGATATTATATGTTTGGATATGATTTGAAATATCAATGATTTTTTATTTTCAAATTATGAAAATGATTATGGGAGCCACAAGGAGGGATGTGTCTGATTTATTGTCTAGTTATGTTTATTTTTGTTAAAGAAATTAAACGGAGTTACAAGGGGTCCCACCTACTAGTTATTATTTATTAAAAGACCCTTATTATTATTATTATTAATTCTTCCCCTAAACTAAAAGTTAGTTGAGTTTTTGTTAACTTAACTAAATGAAGTGGTTGAACTACTTCAACTAATTTGGAATGTATAAAAGCCAAAGGAAGAGGAAGAAAAAAGGGAGAATATAAGGAGAAAGCATACTAAGGTTTGCACTTGAGTTTTATTGAGATAGTTCAGTTTTCATTCATTCTTAAATTCATTAAAAGCCTAATTCTCTTTTATGACAGCAGGGTCCTATTGTAGACAACAAGATTCAAATCTGAATTACATCATTCAGACACTTGTTTTCAAAGGTGTTGATCTATCTTTGATAGTTTGTGTAGACTTGTCTGTTTATGAATTAAATTTCATGACTGATAAAGGATATTGTGGAGAGTCGAGTGGGCAACAATATGTGGCAAGATGATCCAGATTTTAAAGTGCAGTTTTTACTTCCTATCAGAGTCCTTTTGTATGGTTTTCATCGGGGATATCTAAGTTTGACTTTGGTCCAAACTCCCTCAAGGATTTTTGTAAAGAGAACGATTCTTTTGATTTCTTGGAATGAAATAAATGATTGTTATTTTGTCTCATCTGTGTTGATATGTGACTTGGTATTTTTGTTTTTGTCTCCTAATCTAAAAAGGATCCAGAGAAGGCTAAGAACAACTCAAAACTTATAGAGACAACTTAGAATGCTCATAATGGCTTCAACAGACAGAAAAAGGAAAAAATTCAAAGTTCCCAAAACTCAGTGAAAAGGGCATGATCGCGATGAGCACATCGTAAGCTTTCTAACAGCTCAAACAACTCGTCAAACAGAGTTACGAATCAAAAGTTATAAGCGATCAAAGTTCATGTCAAACTTGGTCGAAAGTCAAAAGGCTAAGGTGACACGTGGCACCACTGCAAGGGTGACACTTGGCACATCCATAAATCTGAGTTGGCATGGGATGACGTGGCAAGGTCATACAGATTGATGGTAGACATGTGGGAAAATCAGGTTGTGACAAGTGTCAGTTTCATGGGCAAATGTTATGGTGCCACGTGGCCTAGTCATGGGCTGCCATGTGGCACCCCTCCAATGGTTGGCATGCAACAAAAATTTTAGTCGGACCCTTGACCTCCTCTTATTCCAAAGGCCCCACATCTCCGTGCTAGCCAACCTTCCAATACATGTTCCTTGTTTATACTATGGAACAAATTTTATTTAAGTTTAATAAATATTTCATGTGGGGGAGAAAAGGGCTCGGCCTTCGGCCTAGCCCTTGGTTCTATAATACTCCATGTGATGATATATTATTCAGTACTCCGCCATATATGGCATTCTTCCTAACCTCTGCCAATTGTTCGCCGAATTTAATAATCATTCCGCCATTCTAGTGGTCACCCGCCAGATTTGGCAAGGCACACCAAAATTGTTATAACCATGCATGCTAAAAAGGGGAGGCGTATGGGATTCGACCCCGGGACCTACACCAAACTAATGATGTAAAATAGCTCCGCTAACCACTCAACCAATAACCTCATTATTGCTTGACCTCCTAGAATTTTGTGTAAAAAGGGGGACTCGGCAAGAGTTCATAATAGAGCACGAGAGGCAGACCAAGCGTGTCTGTACGGTATGGATTTGGGTGCAGTTTTCAAGACATATTTTGGCATGGATTTTGAGAAAACCGAGTCATTAATTGCAAGAGCAGTGGCACGGTAACCGAGGCATAGGTGTCTCTTGGGCCTGAAAATGTCAGACTCGGATCAAGGCGTGGAGACAGTCATTTTTAGGTAAAACGACGCCATGAACGCAGTGGTGGTGTTAGTTTTCTGATCTGAGCAAAGTGTCTATAGCTTAACTACATAATGAGGTATACTTATGTATTTTGCCCAATTATTTTGTGGAGTTAATAAAAAGACCTACCCATTTGAGAGTATGACCCGGAGACGTAGTCCACTAGGGACGAACCCCGTTATCGAGTTATTTGTGTTCATATTGCATGATTATGTCTCTTTCCTTTTGAGTTTTTCCTTCTTTATGGTGTACTTTTGTTTCTACTCATTTAATACAATTATTTAATAAGTCACCGGACGAAAAGATCCCGGATCATGTTGGTATCAAAGCAGTAGTCTTTGACTTGAATTGTTGAGCATGAATGCTTACTAGAGCCAAGCATAAGCAGGGTGAAGGAACTCTTAAGACTTTCAATCCCGAAGTTGTTCGTGCATCCCGAAGGAAGAAGATGGCAGAAGAGGACAAGTGTTATGAACAGGAGAAAAACTTTCACATGGTCTTTTATCGCATGTCAGAAATGGTCAAACAAATGTATGGAGATTACGAGAAGAGGATGAAGAAGAAAGGGAGTAAATGGTCAAACAAATGTATGGAGATTACGAAGAGGATGAAGAAAGGGAAGAAAAAGGAAGATGCATGATGATGCTTCGTAAACTAAGGTCGGAGGAGATCCTCCCCGAGCTCCATCTTCGTTCTAGTTCTTTTTCCTCTGAGTATTCTCATCATTCTAGCCATAAAGCCTCTTTTTAAGAAACCATTGCTAAAGCTTGATGTAAAGTTTGTTTTACCTATGTTTAATGGAGATGTTAATTCCCGGAAAGTCGATAATTGATCCAACAAAGTTGAAGTATCTTGTCATGTTCAACATATTGATGAAGAGGAAGTTAAAGTGCAACTAACTTCTCTGCTGAAGGCACCGTTTCTCAGATATGGGAGAGCAAGCTAAGACAAAAAATAAAATGTGGTAATCTTCTTCCTCATGGTCGGACTTTAAATCAAAGATAAGGAAGTAGTTCGCATCCATTAGGGTATTTTTATAAAGTAATGATGGAATGGCAAACTTTGAGATAGAGTAAAGTCAAACCGTATTAAAGTTTCACGTAAGAATTTAGGAAGAAAGTTGCTAGCATTGAATATTCCTTTGGATTCTTATGAAACCTTTAATGAAGTATATTGTCACACTTCACAGTTATATTCATCATACTTACTCTTGTTTAACCCCACTAATCTTGATGAAGTTTGTGTGCAAGCCACTACCTTGAAAACGTGGGGGAAAATATGTTCAAGAAGATCCCACCAACAAACCTTCCACTTCCCACTAAAGACTTTCAAGAAGTTTAAAGGAAGGACAAGAAGACTGCTATAGTGACCAGAGAAGGAGGAAAACCATCTTGCACTCATTGTACTGTGAGCGTCAACATGAAGAACATTGTTAAAACGCATCTAGAAAACGCCAAGCCGAGAAAGTGGAAGACAAAGATCATATACAAAGGCAAAGAAGATCTTGGTTCCGATTTTGGAGATGAAGGAAAGATCACAAGCATCGGAGTACAAGGTAAAGATTCTCTCATGCTAGTTCAAGTTCCAATGAGATTCATCTCATATTGATGGAATGAAAGAGTCGAGTGATTTTCATATATGAGTTGTATTTCTTTAAACATACCAAGATAGATACAATATTTGATCCAGGTTCCCAAGTAAACCACATCTGAATGACTTGTCAAGAAGATGGGTCTTGTAACAAAAACCACATCCAAAAGCCTTATCCTCTTTGGTTGGGTATGTGATAAAGCAAAACCTAATTGTCACAAAACAATGTAGGGTCAAATTTGCTATTGCTTAAAATTGGATTGATGAAGGGATTTGGATGTTGTACCACTCTGATATGTGGCATAGTGTTGGGAAAATGTCCCATTCTTTATGATAGAAAAGCAGTCTTCTTTGTCATGAGAACAAATACCACCTACTAAAGGGGAATGGAATATATTGTTAGAGCTCATAGCAAGAGGGTAAATATGACACTTAATAGTGCAGTAAGTAAATGAAAAGACTCATAACCACTAATTAGAGATATGTATTCATGGTCGTAAAAGAAAAAGATGTCGGGACATCCAAAGATTTCCAAGGGTGCGGGATCCATCTCAAAGGAAATAATTGATATTGTTTTGGCATGATGATATTTCTCAGAACTGTGATGGATTTCATCTCCTAAGAGGGAAATCCTAAATATGAGATGTTATTGATCTTGGGTCAGATTCCCTCATTCTACTGTGGGTACATGTATAGGATGCCGCCTTGTGATGATAGAGATCAAGAAGCATGTATAGGGCTTATTGGATCAAGGGGTCATCGTGCCCATCTCATCTCCTTATGTATTCTCCTTAACGTGATGGTGCCAAAGAAAGATGGCACATGGATAATTTAGGTCGACACGTAGATTTGAAAAAATCACTATGAAAATCTATACCCCTTCCCTCATATAGATGATTTACATTATCAATTGAAGAATGTTATTTATTTCACTAAGTTGGATTTGTGCAACAGATATCATCAAATCAGGGTCGCAGAACAAGATGGAAGACTTCCTTTATAACCAAACAAGGATTGTTTGAGTGGTTAGTTACATCCCTTTGGGATTTGTAATGCTCCCACAAATTTCATGCATGTGATGAATACGTCTCATGCCCTTCGATGACTTTGTGATTGTATATTTGTGGTTTACTCGTTTTTAGCGGGACTGGGATGAACATGTAAGGCATGTAAAGAGTTATTTGATACTTTGCAAAGGGGAAAAAGTTGTATGTGAAAAATGTCTAAATTTGAATTTGGCAAGACCGACTTATGTACTTAGGTCATATTGAGGGAGGAGGACAATTGAAGATTGATCCTTCCAAAATTGAGTAATTGTAAAATGACCTGAGCCAAAAAGTAAAATCAGATCCCAAGCTTCTTGGTGCATTCCAAGATTGAGGAGATTCATTCCCAACTTCTCCTTTATATCAGCTCATTTGGTATGCCTGAACCAATGTGAAGAACACTTTTCAATGGAAGGAAAACAACAAAACGATTTCAACATTTTGAAGGAGAAGATCAAGACCACACCAGTATTAGCGTCTCTTTCTAAATCTTCAAATATTCCGAGATAGAGACAAATGTGCCAAATAATGCACTCCAGTGGTGCGATTGATGCACATCGTGTTTCTTATCTATTACCACTCATGATACTTCTTTTAACCAAGTTGTTGTTAACTATCCTGCCATATGATAAAGAGTTGTATGCACTAATTCAAAGCCGCAAATAAAATGGAAGCACTACTTGTTGTGGAAGGAAACAATTATACATACAGATCACCGGCCCCATAAGATCTTCAAGAATGCACTAAAGTTGCAACAATCTTGGCACTACAGATGGATGGGTTTTCACAACAAATTTCATTTGGTAATCGGGTACAAGAAGGGTACAAGTAACAAGGTAGCCAAGATAAGTTTAGACCTCCTATTGTTGTTTCTATTATTTTTGAAAGAATACTTTATCTCATGATAGCTATGTATAGAAATATACATCGATGAAGATTCTTAAAGAAGTATAAGGAGAAGCCAACCCATGGTGCAATGTGACGTAGAGAACTATTGTCTCAAGGGAAAGTTACTCTATCATCTGGGAAGCTATGTATTCCCACAAGTGAACGAAGTTCATAATACCAGAAGCTCACATCTCTTATATCCGGCATTTTGGTGTAGGAAAAACTATGGCTTATTTTTAGAGGTTTTGTTATTGGCCTCAAAATGAAAGCAATTGTAACTAAATATGTAAAAGGTTGTGTGATGTGTTCTATTTGTAAGCACACTAATAGAAAATTGGGGCTATATCAATTAATTTCCGTCTATCCCATCCATGGGAAAGTATCACCATGGACTTTGTAGGGTTTTACCAACAACTGGGTCATGACTATTTGTATTTTGTAGTGTATAGGTTCAACAAGATGCGTATCTTAATTCCATTTAAAAGCGCATCATTGGCCGAAAGTAGATTGCTAATCTCTTTCAAGATGTTTGGGTTATCTTGTCCATTGTATCGGATCGAGATAATTGACTTGGGGATTTTGGACTAGATTGTGGAGAACGATGGACACCAAATTGAAGAGGAGCATTGCTTTCCATCCATAGACTAACAAACAGATAGAGGTGGTAAATAGAACAATGGTACTTTTCTTCGAGGTTACCGCAGCATCCTAAGTTATGGGATGAACAAATACCTTATGTACTTACAACATGCTTATAATCGAACTTTATATTCATCCACTCAGAGTTCACCTTTTGAGACATGTTTTGGGTACCTACCAAAGGTTCCTTTGGACTTGAGGTATGGGAAAGATGTCGATGTGAATGAAGAATGAACAGAGGACAGAGCCCGCAAGTTCATCTAGAGGATTCAGTAGATACACCAGGCAGTCAGGGAACAATTGGAGAAGAGTCAAGCACATTATAAAGCTTGGCGCGACAAGCACAGGGTTGATCATCATTTATAGGTTGGAGACCGAGTATGGCTTCATATCAGCAAGGAACGATTGAAGGGTGAAGGCAAGAAACTCAATCCCATCCGATATGGACCCTTCACTATCTTGGAGAAAAGTGGCACTAATGATTTTCGTTTAGATCTTCCACCGTATATGCAGATTTACTACGTCATGAACATAGAGAACTTGAAACTTTTTGAGCCTCCCATGATCATGGATCAGGATGAGGAAGTTTCAATACCTTCAGTTGATGAGTTTTCACCTGAGTACTTGGATGAGTTACAGGAAGATATCATCTTGGACAGAAGGACGAGGACTTCACGTAGGGGTGATATTGATTATCTTCGAGTAGGCTTAAAGGGCACACATCCAAGCAAGGCAAAGTGGATTGAGAAGGAAAAAGTGAGGGCACTCTTCCCTCACTTACCGGTTGATTAATGAAAGCTTTTGGTGGTCCAAAAATCCCTCAGTGGGAAGGCATGATCCAAAAAAGGATCCATAGAAGGCTAAGAACAACTCAGAACTTACAGAAGCAACTTAGAACGCTCATAATGTCTTCAGCAGGCAGAGAAAGGGCAAAAATTCAAAGTTCCCAAAACTCAGTGAAAAGGGAATTATCGCAAAGAGCGCATAACAATCTTTCTAATGACGCAAACGGAGTTACAAATCAAAAGTTATAAGCGGTTAAAGTTCAGGTCAAACTTGGTAAAAGTCAAAAGGTCAAGGTGACATGTGGCACCACTGCAAGGGTGACACATGGCACGTCCATATAGTTGAGTTGGAATGGGATGACGTGGCAAGGTCGTACATATTGATGGCAGACACGTGGGAAAATTAGGTTGTGACAAGTGTCAGTTTCATGGGCAAATGTTATGGTGCCAAATGGCCCAGTCATGGGTTGCCACGTGGCACCCCTCCAATGGTTGGCACAAGGCCCCACATCTTTGTGCTAGCTAACCTTCTAATACATGTTCCTTGTTTATACTATGGAATGGATTTTAATTAAGTTTAATAAATATTTCATGTGGGGGAGAAAAGGGCTAGGCCTTCGGCCCACCCCTTGGTTCTATAATACTCCATGGGACCGTATATTATTCAACACTACGCCATATATGGCATTCTGCCTAACCTCCGTCAACTGTTCGCTGACTTTAATAACCATTCCGCCATTTTAGTGGTCGCCCGCTAGATTTAGCAAGGCGTACCAAAATTGTTATAACCATGCATGCTAAAAAAGGGAGGCCCTTGGGATTCGACCCCGAGACCTCCTCCAAGCTAATGACTTAAAATAGTTCCGCTAACCACTCCACCAACAACCTCATTATTCCTTAACCACCCATAATTTTGTATACAAAGGGGGACTCGGCGAGAGTTCGGAACAAAGCATGAGAGACAAACCAAGCACGAATTTCGAGACAACCCAGTTATTAATTGCAGGAGCAGTGGCACGGTAATCGAGGCAGAGGTGTCTCTTGGGCCTGAAAATGCCAGACTCAAATCGAGGCGTGGAGACAATCATTTTTAGGTAAAACGACGCCATGAATGCAGTGGTGGTGTTAGTTTTTTTTATCTGAGAAAAGCTTCTATAGCTTAACTCCATAATGAAGTATACTTATGTATTTTGCCCAATTCTTTTGTGGAGTTCATAAAAATACCTACCCATTTGAGAGAAGGACACAGAGACGTAGTCCACCTGAGACGAACTCCATTATCAAGTTCTTTGTGTTCATATTGCATGCTTATGTCTCTTTCCTTTTGAGTTTTTCCTTCTTTATGGTGTACTTTTTTTTCTGCTCATTTAATACGATTCTTTAATAAGTCACCTGATGAAAAGATCTCGGATCATCTCCACATTTACCTTTTGCATCTGTATTATTCAGAAAATGGTATAAAAATGTTACACTTTTTTGCAACAATCTTTTATTAAAAAATCAGGCTAACCCCTTGTAATTAGTACTTTTGGATTGGGAAACACTTTTTGAGGCTTTAAACATAGGGTAACATTCCAGACGATCTTGCATTAGCCAAGAAGTATCCTAAAATGCTTGAGTGAGATAATTTCATTTCGTTTCCTCAACACTCTCTAGTCATCATCGCTTAGTTAAGACTGGCCTCATAAGTCAACCCAGGTGAAATTCTTGTTGATTGAGAAGTATTTGAAAAAACAAAAGCTAGAACCAGACCTCAAAATTGCTAGAAAATTATGCAAAAAAGCATTCTCTAAATGCAATGACGAGTCAAATAATCACAAGGAAGCTTAGTGAAGCCCAAAGACTTGGTTGGCTCATGCCAAAAATGATGAAAGCACGCAAAGAAGGTCCAAAGCCATATCACATTTACATGATAATACAAGGCATCAAAAGTGACTAAATGATCTTAGAATCCTCTATGACATGGGGATATGGTGACAACAAGATGGACCATGCAATTGTTTGGACCAAGTGTATGAAAATAGTGATAATTTCCCATCACCACTAGAAATATAAGCAAATGGGGGCCAATGTATGATTTTTTTGTTTGAATTAGCTTCCTTTTATCACATTAAGGATAACGTCCTTGGATTTATCATTACGAGGGAACCATTAACACCATTCAATTGGGTCACCTTTATCATAGAAGCCACGAGTTGGGGGTATCTATTTTCCCAAAGTTGCCTATGATTTTCTCCTAGCCCCAATTGCTATTACGCGTGTTGGTGCACATCCACAAGCATAAGCACAAACTTGAGCATGTCATTAGTAGGACTTGAACCTTTGTAGGGGTTGTATCAGGTACCCACTATCGTTGACCTGATAAACCACTATTGCACAATGATAGAATTAGGGAAGATAAGCTCCATTTTTTCTACAAAACTTGAAACACTAGATTTTGGATAGCCACTCTTTGATATAGGAGTATGCATCACTAAACTTGACACTAGAATTATCTCATAATAATGCAAAAAAAAATGTTATGCAAACAAAGCAAGAGGGGTTGAAAACTGTTGAAAAGGTATCGACCCAATGCAAAATGGACTACACATATCACCACATAACCCACGCCAGATCATAACATTGAGGCGACCCTTTTTTGTAATATGATACTCTTTAATCATTGCCATTGAAAACTTGGAGTTAACAATGCTTTCATGAGTTGATATGATCACATAACTTCATAGTAAGAAATGACGAGAAGGAACAACTMTGCTACTAAAACTCACTAATAATAGTTCCCACTTTATGTGAAACCATGTTGCATGTAGACAACATKTGGGCTCAACATTAGGGAGGAATAACAAGACGAGGTCATAAAAGAAAAGGAAGAGAGATATTAATGATAACACCCCTTTTTCACATWTCTTAGTACAACTTGACTAAGACTTGTGCTTTGGTGACTCTTTAYTAGAGATTTTGAAAAGCAATTTGACTTTTTATTTTGGAAGCTTGAGGTGGGATGAGCATGCAAATCAATACCCTTTGTATGTAATGACCACTTCAACCACAAACTAGCCTCTATGTAATGTTTATATAGTTTGTTTCGATTATTTTTTTTTCCAAAGGAAAAAGCAGTTTCTATGATATTCATTAGAATCAAAAGAAACTTTATAGTACAAAAATAGGCAGTTAGAGATAATAGCCATGACTATTGTTGTCTAAGTGTCTTCTATCTATTTAAAAAGCAACACCTATAGTCATATACTAGGATGACTTCGCCTTGACTATAACATGCTATCTTAGAAGACTACAAAGTTTGGAGAATACAAGACCAAAAAACTGTTTACATATACTACAAAAGGATAAGACCAAATCATGCGCTCAAAAAACATTGAAGGAGCCAAGATTAGCTATAGAGCCATCAATAAATTCTTCATAAAACATCTTCCCAACCTTCTTATCAAAAGCAAGCTTAGAAAGATTATCTGCCATGGTGTTGAAAGACCTATGTATATGGAAACATTGAATCGAATTGAAAGCAACTTTGAGCTCCAAAGTATCTCTCTTCCAACACTATAATGAGAGAACATTCAAGAAAGAAATACCAACACACCAATCCAGGACGACCTTTGAGTCACCAACAATCATCAAGTCTAAAATATGAAACCTGAGTGACAAAAAAAGCAAACCCCATAAACCAACTGACTCTTCTATGATATTGGTGTCTGTACCAACCACCAGATGGGCCTTAAAGAAATGAGAATTACTCAGTTTTAAGACTATGCCAACACCACTCGAAAAACCTATAGCAGCTCCATCAAAAAATCCAATTGGATTATGGCCAAAATAAATTGGATTTAAGATGTATGTGAACTTATCTCCATCAACAAAAACAAGGACCTCATTAGTGGCCATAACAATTCTCAGGCATGAACCATCAACATTCCTAGTAGCATATTCAAACAAATTTTATTCCTGTACCTCCAAATGCCCTAGAGAATAAAAAAGGGGACCATGCTATGCTTCGGATAGACCATAAACCAAGTCTTAAAATTATCCACCAGTGGTTGTGAAAACCAGATATCTTGAAGCGTTAATATAAAATAAACTTCCTTCCAAATATATTGAGTGATCCAGATGGATGTTAGTGGCCTCCCACCTATTCCAACTGGCATTGGCAGTTTTCTAGTTTGACAAAATTTTCCTAGTTTTCGGGTCCTTGACTTCTAGGGCCGTTTTGAGGCCCTAAACAACTTTTTTAGGGCTCACCATAGTTAGATTGTGGATAGAGTCACAGTCTGATGACAAGATGCGTAGTAGTCGGATAGACCTTTCCAACATGCTATGATTTGCCTAAAACATAGATCATGTACAAAAGTTATGACCCTAGAAAGTTGATGTACTAGCTTACCCCAATGGGGCCCACATGACTTTTGGCACTTCATTTCCCGGGGTTAGGTTTTTGGATGTCTAGGGTTTTGGCATTCCTGTTTATTGTAAAAATGCTTGGAGAGCCTCATTGTAACCATCTTCTTGCGAATGAGCGCAACCATCACATCTCTTCTCAAAGATAAGCCACAACCATTCTAGCAAGTTTGTTTTCCGCTGCATTTTATAGTTTCAACACATTTTCTTATTGAATAGAAACCAATTTGACCATATCTTTGTTATTCTTGTGTCTTTGTGTTAATAATAATAATAATTTGTATTCATTTTCGTTCTGCTCATAAAATCTGGATCATTGAGAGACCTCGCAATCTACTTAAAGATGCTATGTAGTTTCATCATTCCTCAAACAAAGGTGGCAAATAGAAGGGCCAATACCTCCACGAAGCTTATAATTTTCACCTGTGAGAATGTGATTTTGCATGCATAACCAAATAAATAATATAATTTTAACAGGAATCTATGGTTTCCAAATAGCTCTGAACCACCATTCGGGTTCCTCTTCCACATGAATGTCTACCAATGTTGTGTAAGTAGACTTGACAGTGACATCACATGTTGTCTTGTTCCATGTCCAAATGATTCTGTCATGTTCATTATTCATAAAAATGCCATCACGCATGAGCAAAGATAAGTATGACTCCCATTCCAAAGCCATGTCACCTTCCAGTCCTAGATCACTGGGTAATAACCAATCAATTGAACTTGAAGAATTTAAGGAAGAAGAATGTTTGATAAGCGCAAGGGAAAAAACATTGAGAGAATGCAAATGTCTTAAAAGACCTGATGAAAGCCTGTAATTAACACCACTCCCAAAAAAAGGATCTAAACCAATTAAAACTATGGATCCCAAGACCACATTCCAAGCAATCCACTTCTTCAAAAGAGGCAACAACAACATTAGATTCTTCCAAAACAAAGAAGCAACCAAAAAACTACAAGCTTTGGATCTCAACCAAAAAACAACATCTACGCCTTTTAGGTACTTCTGTCTCAGAGCAACACTCCACAAACCTGATCTGAACAAAGCTCTCCAGAAGGATTTTGCTGTTAATGCACGACCAAACCAATCAAGGTTCTTAATACCCCAACCACCTAAATATTTTGGTTTTGTGATCAAATCCCATTTAGCAAGGTGAAAGCCCGATGCTTTCCTTGCTCCTCTCCATAAAAAAATTGCCATGACCTATCTAATTCTCGTCCTAATAGTGGCTAAGACTTTTGCCAAAGTACACCAATAAACATGGATATTATGTAAAACTGCTTTTAAGAGAACACGTCTACCTCCTAACGAGAGCCACCTATAAGTCTAGTGACCGATCCTCTTTTCAATTCTCTAGAGCAACCATTTCCAATATGTGATTTTATAATTATTTGGCTTAAGAAAGAAACCTAAGTACTTCGGACCATAGTCCAAATGTACTAAAGGAATCCCAAAGATATCTGCAATTTTTCAATTTTAGCTTCCTCCAAGTTGTTATAAAGAAACCAAGATTTATGACAGTTAACTTCCATGCCTATGGACGAGATTTTTTTTTTTATCAACTTCTTTAGTTCAGACCATTCTTCATTTGAACTGATACCTAGGATGAGAACATCATCCAAAAACAATAAGTGGGTTATAACCAGTCCAATGGACACTTTTAACCCTGAGAAACGATCCTCTGTCTTGGCTTTTTTCAACAACCCGCTGAGGCTTTCCACTTCTAGAAGAAAAGACAAAGGTGAGAGAGGACAACCTTACCTTAAACCCCTGAACCCTTTAAAAAAACCTGTTGGAGATCCATTGATAAGAACTACAAAGTTTGCACTTGTGATACAATCCATAATCCATTGAACAACCTCCCATTTGAGACCAATCTGAATCAACAACATTCTTGGAAAGCTCCAACTAACTTTTTTAAAATCCAATTTCAACATTAAAGAGGGCAACTTCTTAACTTCGGAAGAATTCAAAAATAGTGTTTTGTTCTAACATTCCTATGTTTCCTTTTTATCCTAAATTTTTATTGTCGTAGGATAAAATCTAGTTCGGAAAATAACCTATGTTGTACGAGGACCCGTCCCCCTAAAAAAAACCTGTGTACCCGCCGTTCTCGCGTACCGGGGACTTGGGGACCCTTAGGAAACTTACCCAAATTGTTGGGGACTCGAGGACTTGTTGACCGTCCCCAAGATGTTCCCGATAGATTTCAAGGACGTTACGAACAAATTTCAAGGATGTTTTAGGCAAATTTCAGGGATTTTTTTAAGCAGATTTTGGGGATATTCAGGGCATATATCTTCAATATTGACAATCATGGAAATTGATGATTGGACAATAAGATCATTTTTCCCATCCATTATTTTTGTATTGCATTGAATCTAAATCTATTGTAAAAGTTGAAGCTCAAAACATGGGTTTTGTATGATGGGTTTTGATTTGGGTTTCTGGTGATTTAAATATTGT
>SNQJ01S0019880.1:0-31146 GCA_010110895.2 Picea sitchensis
CAATGCATGAATTGTCTATGGTTTGATTAATTTATGCTTGATTTCTAACCCTTGAGTATAGAAGTAGCATGCATGCATAGTTGTTGTTTGTCTTGAGTGCAGGTTATCTGTGGAAGGAGCAACGCAAGCAAGTAATCGAAGAGCAACGGAGGATCTACATCGAACGTCGGTAATAAGGTTAGTGGTCCTTTTCATGCATTTACTGTGAAAGAGGGGTTTAAATCTTGGGTTGTAGGTAAAAAAGTAGTTTCTTTTCGGTCAAAATCTGCATGCAAGTCTGACCCTAGTTTGCAACTCCGTAGGGTGTTTTTCCCAAGCTTAGAATTGGCGACCGTACTGGGGAGAATACCCTTTAGGGTTTTTGGATTTATTTAAGTTTTTTTGGTAGTTTAAAGATTAGGTTTTCTATTTTTCTTTGCCTATCTTTTTCTGTAAGGTCTGAGCTAGCAGGGAGTCTGGTTTTCCATACCAGTTTTCCCTGACTTTTGCTTGACGATGGTTGTCGGGACACACAAAGGGACACGCGGCCTGCAGAAGGCCTGCACGCGTGTACCCGCGCCCTATCCTCTTACAGCCCGCGTGTGAACGCTAGCTGTAGGGATAACAGTAGCGTGTAGGAATTCAGAGAACCTTAGAGGCAGTCCTCCTCTTCCTTGTCAGAATTTCACATTCTCAGGGGGGTTTCTGGAATCCTGTCTGAGTCTTGCTGGTTCACAGTCCTATCTCAGATTGCCTTTTTTCGCCTTATTATTCCTTACGTTATTTGTCTTTTTCTGTTAAGAAAGAGCATCCTAGCCTTCAAGGGACCCTGATTATCAATACCAGAGGCCTCTTCTTGGTCTGGACTGCCCGTTTTCTTTTTTCCTTAGAATTTAGATATACATGCGGCCTGTATAAGGTTAGCCGCGTGTACACACTTTCTGTCTCGGTTCAGAACGTGTTTGCACGCGTGTTGTTTTAGTGGCAGTCACGTGCTTGGACATGCTACTTTTTGTTCAGGGTGGGGCAGTCATCCCCTCCTTTGATGAGAAGTATTCCTCTCAGGTGTTTGAGTCTAGGTTTGAACAGTCAGTAGGTTAGGTCATCTTACCCTTAGCCTGCTTTTTCTCAGTTAATAGTTGACAGAAAATAAAAATAAAAAAAAATAAAAAAATTATGGTTTTTAGACAAGCGTGAGAGTCTTTGTTTTTTGTTTTTTGTTTATTTCCATTGTGTGATTCTTTACTTTGATTCTTTGCGATCTGTGCTTTAAGCTAGAATTTGTTTTTCTTGGTTTTGTGCTTGTCAGTATTTTCCCTTTGTTGCTTTACTAGCACTTAAATAAAATAAAATAAAATCTCTTTTCATTTTCTTATTTGGTTGAAGAGTGTGTTTCTGCATCATTAGCTAGGGAGAAGTCTTTTATTTCGTAAGTTTTTTGCAGTGCATTTAGATAATAAGTAGCTCATAGACGAGCGAAATTCTTTTAAGTTTGTTGTATAAAATATTAGAAAAATTGAAAAGAAAAAGAAATCTTTCTTTGTGAAAAGTTGTTGAAATTTTGCATTTAGTAAAAGTCTTTTGTTTCCAGTTTTTTTCATTCGTTTTTGCTTTCGTCTTTACACATCATCAGTTTCACCCTCATACCCCTTGATGTAAGAAAAATCCATAAAAGCAACGCTAATTTAAAATCTACTAGACTTTTTGTTTGTAGGGTTCACAAACTAGTTCAGGACTAGGGCCTTGGATTAGGTTGGGGAGGAAACTCTCCAAGGCCATTCAAAACCAAACATTAGAGTCTACGATAGGGAGTGTCTAAGTCCAGTTTCATGTAAGTTATCCAGGACCCCCCTATAACACAGGGGATAAACACGAGGTCGTGTACGGAAAGGTAGCGGAGATAACCCCTCCAAAGTCGGACCAATCGTAGTGGAGAACACATATCGAGGGCTTGTTTTGGGATTCTGTCGTTTACATTTGCCATGGGGCTTCGTGGGTCTCAAATCTGTTCAAGGTCCTCATTTGTCTTCCGAACCATTTTCTCTCGATACCCTTGACAGGTTTTGGGCTTGATACCCTGCTCATTGTGGTCTACCTGACTTTCGACTATACCCACCTGGTGATTGTTCCCGTGCTGGAAACCTAGTTGCCAATCTTTTTAGGGACATACACGGGTGACTACGGGGGTATGCCACGGTACCTAGGACAGACATCGGGCCATGCTTTGCAGAGTATACCTGGAGGGTGCTTCCGTATTCGAGTTGCACTTGCACCGGTAAGTTGCACTAGTGTTGGTTGTTGTAACTATTCTTCCAAATAGTTTAGTGATTGCTTGTCTTATCTCTTAGGGCTTCTTTTTAGTGTGTGTTACTTTTGAATGGCTAGAATACCTTAGCGTGTCCTGGATCTTCTCACACAGTGGAGGATCCCGAGCTCCGCTGGTCACGAAGGCTTCTTGGCTTGCCTCCAATTACACTGGAGCCACCCCCGCCACCATTAAGGTGGAAGCTAGACCAACAAGGGCATTTTGAAGCGACCAGGTTACAAACCTTTGTGCCCGAACAACTCCCGAAGCAATCAACCGCCAATCTTGGCTCGGTTGAAACCCCAACCACTGATTTCTTGGCATTGTTTATTGTACTGATCCAATTTCACGAATGCCAGTTAGTGCCTCACGCAGCTATGGAAACAAACGTTGTTACTTCTTCTGGGAATTCTTCCATTCCCACCACAGTTGCTACCACAGGAGAATCATCTCCTAACTTACCATCGTCGGTCTGAGCCACCATGGTCTCGGTCGCAACTATGTCGCACAGTGGACCGAACCCGTCTATGGCGGCGGCCACAACCCCCTTCACACCTAGTGCGACAGACCCTCCGTTCTCATACGGTATGCCTAGTTCGGGTACAAGTCTTGCACTAACCTACTCCACTTTACAGACTTTGGGTCTGGGGGCAGGGAGCTCTAACGCTCCTCTGCAAGGTCAACTTGGGGGCACTCTTGTCCCTTTTAATGATTTTCCTTACGCAGGAGGTCATATTCCTCCTTTGTCCCCTTCACTTGGTGGACCGCATCAGCAGTCCGTCGAGCAGCCTATACACACTAGTTTATTTGGAGCAGGGAGTCAAGGAACACCTGAGCACAGTATGTCGATAGGTTCGACATCGTTTTCTTGGAATGGGACATTTGGTAACAACACTTTCTCATCAACCGCTTTCCCGTCTGGGGGCAATCCCATTTTTGGACAATCTACTCCTGTGTAGGGTACTATTCCTACGCAGGGGGCACATATAGCAGGACCTTGGAACTCAGGACAAGGATCTGTTCCCTCCTCTGGAATGTCGTTCTGGGGTAATTCTTTCCACAGTCAATGGAACCCTGGACAGACTACTATGCCTCTCCCATCAGGACCGGCATGGGTTAATCCTTCCCAAAGTCCTTCGAACACGATGCATGCCCAACACCCTATGTCCTTTATCGGAAATCAGCCAATGATGTCTCCACAGATTTCCATTATCGGAAATCAGCCAATGATGTCTCCACAGATGCAAAATCCTTATGCTGGTCAGGGCCATGGTTTCTACCAGAATCCGGGCCAGCAACCAAACTTTTCCCCTGGAAACCTGGTGCCAGTCAAACTCCAGACCCTTTTTCCAGGTTATCAGCAGCAACCAAACTGGCTATTCTATGACGTTACACTTACAATTTGACAAGGTTGTTAAATGATCCTATTTTAGAATGATCCACTTTGGCCTCCTATGCCAACGAAGCCTTCGAATATTCAAAGTTCGAGGCTGCTCTAATGAAGATCCAGGTGATCATGTGGACTACCTTCCATCTTTGTGTTCATCTAACTCATTGAAGATGACTCCATACAATTGCGATTATTTCAACATACTATCATAGGGAGTGCCGCTGAAATGGTACA
This sequence comes from Picea sitchensis, assembly GCA_010110895.2. Lineage (NCBI taxonomy): Eukaryota > Viridiplantae > Streptophyta > Pinopsida > Pinales > Pinaceae > Picea > Picea sitchensis. The sequence goes on from SNQJ01S0019880.1 coordinate 3,909, forward strand.
TAGATCTTGATCGTTCATGATACTCTTATTTTTGTGAACTGGCGATGGCCTTCCTAACCATTTCTCTTTATTGGCTACGTGAGATAATGACACGGTACGTAGCTGTTCTCACCAATTTCGGTAACGCATAACAACGACCATACCACATCATATTCAGAGTGAGACGCTTCTAAGAGTCTAATCAGTATCAGTCCCACCAAAGACATTCCCCGCTGAGTGGTTCCTTAGTCTTTGGTCCTTCGCAATCCAACATATCAGCGACTTCCGTAGTTTTCTCCTCGGGCGAAGATGCCAATAATGAGGGCTCACCGCTTTGATCTCATCTATTCTCACCGGGTTTATACAACATCTGCCGATGCTACCACGCTTCCTCGAGCATCGGATAAAATAGATGAGTTGGACCACATGCCGATGGTATTGTTGGTTCAAGACAAACCAAGCCCGCTGAGAAAATGACAAAACAGCTATTCCCATACGACACAAGCCACCAAACCACGCTTTGGCTACTCCCCACCCAAACGCCGGCACACACCGTAGCGTCGACTAACCCAAGGCCACCCAAGGGAAGAAAAACAACGAAAAGAAGGTAAGGGGATAAAACCCACTCCATAATGTCAAGGGGACAATACGTAAAAAACTAAAAGGTATTCATGCAACTTGTGCGTGGAAGACCACCCGACCCACCTTTTTCCCCGGCTTGCAGAGTCCCAAAATTTTGTCACGAAAGCAACAAAATAGCAAGTAGTGTTGACTAATACCTTTCAATATGGGCAAAATCTAACTAAAGCCTCTACAAACACAGAAGGGGGAAGCTGGAAGGACCCCTCCGCCTTCAACAACCCCACCAATGTATATATGGTGAAAGGTGATGCTTATCTATCAACTAGAGCACATGCCTATAGTCAACCAAGCACTTCAGAGAAGGGAAAAGAAGATAAACTCCCATATCTTCCTCTAGATTGGAGAAGACGTTAAGAAACAGACATGCATTCCAAAGGGTGCATTTAAAAGATTCTCACAAACCTAAATGTAAGGGCTGCCTGTAATTACTCATGGTGGAAGATTTATCACAAACCCCAGCGATGGCCCGCTTTGGAGGTCCTCCAAAGTCGACATCTGCTCCAAAAGGAAAGCCTTGTTAACCGCTTGGGCTCTACTAAGACTTGTAAACCGAAAATTCATCACGTTAGATACAACCTAATTTAAACCTCGCCTTCCGCCGGCCATCGCATGTTTCTGTAGGCTCATCCCATGAAAACTTTACTCGGAATATCTTCCACACGATGGCTCCATCCAGGGTGCCTTGACGCGCTATGTCAAGGCATGTTGAAGGCCATCAGACTCGCACTCGCTTTTCTCCATCACCCCATTTCACTCGCTGACATTCCGTTTCATTCACCGGCATCATTCTTTCCTTCCTCGCAGTGCTTAGGGAGGGAAAGTACCAGGTTGCTACGCTTTTCGAGTCTTGTTGTTTCACACGAGGGTCGGATAGTGACCATTGATCAACTATCTTCCAAACCCCACCCGCTTTGGGGCATCCACGTCCCAATGATTGATATCCTAAACTGTGATATCGTCAACGAGGAGTTGGTTTATGTCCATCCTGATGGGTACCTTTGATTACCCACCTCATGTATGCATATATCAAATTTATATCCAATCACCAAAAGGTTGATATTTTTCAAGTTTTGTCGTTTTGCATGACTTATTTCGAGGATCCATGGATTCTTCCTTCCCATCGGCTAATGATGGACAGAGACAGTGGCACCTGGATAGTCCATGCCTGCCCATCACCGGCGAAGCATTTTAGTCCAGCAAGCTTTAACTAACACTGATCCAACTTCTGGACAAGAGTTAGATCCACTTCTAGAGCCTATTTGAGCTCGTGGTTCTCTTGCTAACGCCGATTCGTTAGACTTAGTCTTACCTTCAGATGAAGCAGTAATCGAAGAAATGATTGGTCCGGACAAACCTTGGGAATTTCTTCATCATAGATCATATTTTTCCCCAGAGTTAAGCCGAATCAAGTAGGAGAATTCACCGACTGCGAATGGAGTTAGGTCTTGTCATACTAATCCCCTAGCTACACACAAGATCTATGATGGGTAATATGGCAACCATTGTTCAAATGACACCTATAAATATCTCCAGAACACCTGGCATCATAGACAATTTTTTCATCAGAGCATACAGCTCCCCCAAGAAGATAACAGGAATCAACCCACAAATAGTCTATCATGAGCTAACTTTGTTGTTTTTCAAGCTCAGTTTGAGATTCGAAAGCAACATTCGACGACTCAGATTTATGCTTTCATCCGGCCCTGATTAATCGAGAAAAGTAACTATTATGGAGTCTCTTTAAGCCCTTTCGCATCCTTAAAGATGAAAAGATTGTCGAAAGGACCTTGTTTCTTCACACACCTTAAATTGGTCCAACGCGTATTCTTTAAACGTCTCTTTTAAGTTCTAATTCTTTTAACATGAACGATTAAGCGAGTTTACTCGCGGTCTTTCATCACTGCTAAACTAAATTTGAAGTCACGTTTATCCAATGGTAGTTTACCCCTTTTCGGGTCCGGACTAACCGTAGACTAACAAAGGTATACTCTATAGAACTTTCTTTCTTTAGAAGAGTACTGTGTATGATTTTATCCCTGGCCCGAGGGACTAAACTTATGAAAAGAAACCTCTAATGGAGTCCATAGTTGCTTTCCTTTCACTCCTAAAATTGAAAAAGACTGCCGAATGACTTATTCTTCTCACACTCGCTAAATTGGTCCAAAAGAATATTCTTGATGGAGTCCATAGCTAAGCTTTTCACTCCTTAAAGTGAAAAAATAGTCGAAAGTGATCTTGTCCCTGTCACACTCATTGTCGAGTTTTAGAATGTCTAATCGGTGTTGGTTTACCCTTTTTTCGAACCGACTACACTATTGTCAAAAAAGGTACCCCCACTGGAGTCTCCTTTTATGCTTTTCGTAATTTCAATATGAAACCAATCGAGCTTACCTTCTATGGGCTCGTTAAACTTACATTGAAGGATGCTTACCTACATTGTGTGTTCTATCAACCACACTTTCATGTACCGATCCACCTCAAATGATGCCGCTTTGTTTGTGATTTGACACCTTGATCCATGGAGGGATTTTCCCGAGTATCATTTCAATAACATCGGGCCTTGTCCTTGCGGTTTTGAGTTTGTATGTTTGCAATACTCGCTCATCCATTGTAACGTATTATTGCCTTTATTCTTTTCCAAAATTATCGAAAAGAACAAAAAATCAAATATACCCCAAAAAAGATGAAAGTACTTTTACGATATAATGAGTCACTTTGGATAAAAGCACATATGCATGTTTGATCATCGTATCATGGGATGTAGTACAACTTTAAGAAGCTTTTCTCGCTATATAGATGTCCCTCCACCGCTTAAGTTATTCTTCCAAACATATGGAGAGTTTATATTTCCTCCTTTCCTGTACCTTATGATTAAAATATTTGTTCCCTGAGTCTCATCACTTGTCATGCTATTGTCCAAGGGAAGTTTGTCACTGGCTGTTTCGCCTCCGCACATGCCTCCTTGTCCGTCCAAGATACCCAAACATCCCAACACCAACCGTAAGTCCTTGTTTGAAATCATCATTGAAGCCTTCACCGATCATTCAAGATTATCAATTTTTCCATGACCGACGAAGCCAAAGACCTCTGTGTAGTGTAGTCGTGCACTCATATTACACTCGTACCTAAGTTTTAAAGATTTTGAAGTTGTTACTGAGTTCAATCCCCATCTCCACCATCGCCTTATCGCCTTCTTCTTGAAGATGTATATTATACATGTATATCTTTTATTTCGAGATGTAGATCCGCTAGGTACCATTCATACACCAGAAGCAGCATATTCTGCGCATTTTATTGGTAGCCATTATTCTATTTTTATCCCAAGCATGGTATGCCCGGCCTCGGGTGAGACATTTGTTATTTTGGCAGATGACACCTCCCGAACTCCGGTCCCAAGCTCACTCGACTTTGTTCCTTCCAACTGATAAAGATATTATAATGTATTCCAACCATCAACTTCCCTTCTAACCTAATACATTAAGGGGCATCTATTATAACCCCAAATTGCACCACACATGCTTACCCGCAGATCAGGCCAACTCATATCCTCCTTTCTTTTGCCAAAAATCCATCAACAACTCTCGTAAAACTCATTTTTAAAGCACACGCTTAGTCAAGCCTTCCACATCCCGTGGTACTGCTAAAGGTTCATGCTAGCAGCTCCACTTTTATCCTGCCACAGGTGTCTTCCTTAATCATGAAAAAAGGAAAGTTACCGACCTGACAAAGCTAATACTCGAGATCAAACTCCTACCATACATGATGGTCGAGAGGGTTCGTCTAAAACCCTAGCTCCTTCTAGCCTATAAAAGAAGGGGTAGGGATACCATTTGAAAGAAGGAAAAAATATAGAGAAGAAACTCTACCCATTTACGTAATCCATTGTCCCAACCCCTTTAGCCTTCCTCATGCCAAAGGAGATTTAACGCAAATAAGTTGGAGGACATTTGAAGTGGAGCCTAGGATCAGGTTCAAGTAGTGGTGGCCGGTCTCGACTTTTTTTTATTGTAAGTTGATTCATTGTGAAGCTAATAAAAGAATACTTTTCCCCGTCCCAATGCACATGAATTGTCTATGGTTTGATTACTTTATGCTTGATTTCTAACCCTTGAGTATAGGAGTAGCATGCATCCATAGTTGTTTCAAGGTTTAACTTGGAGTGCGTGTTATCTATGAAGGAGTGTAAGCAAGTAATCGAAGAGAAACTGAGGATCTACATCGAACGCTTGTAATAAGGTTGGTGGTCATTTTTCATGCATTTACTTTGAAAGAGGGGTTTAAATCTTTGGTTGTAGGTAAAAAGTAATTTCTTTTCGGTCAAAATCTGCAAGCAAGTCTGACCATAGTTTGCTAATCCGTAGGGTGTTTTTCCCAACGGGCAACTTCATCGAATCACGAGAAATTGATATTCCCCTTTGGTGGCAATCCTAGGATTTCCAAAAACATCTTCAAAATATTTCAAGACCTGATGGTATTCAATTCTACTTTATGTTATGGAAATCTAAGTACTATGGCTTTGGGTCACGGGTCACAATAAAGCAGTTCCCTAAAAGACTATTCTCAAACTTTAAGTAAGCAGCTAATTGAAATTAACTACTCAAATAACTAACTTCGAAGAAAGAAAGAGATCATACCCAAACCCGGGTGGTTTGAAGTCAGATCCCACTTGAGGGCTTCGCCCATAACTCCTTCAAAATCCATCTTCTTAAGGTCCCGTGAACAAAGAAGTATGCAATTGTAAGAAATTAGTTATCCACTAACTAAGTAAATATAATCAATTCATTTTCTATGTTAGATTCAAAATAAGATACCAATAATCTCATCAAAAGCATGAATTAACAAAGAGAAGTGGGCGAGAACGAGATTTATTTTATTAATAATAGCAAAAGGAGTTGGTTACAACCTATAACCATTAAATCCATCCTAGAACTAGGCTCCAATTTCCTCCACCTAAGGCCTAAGATGACTAGGACTACCTCTAAATCTTTGTGTTCCAAAGAGAGGGGTCCAAGGAAGAATGGGATTTCTTCCCGACAAGATAAGGGGAAACACAAATCATAAAATAAAGGTTTTCAATGGGGGATCAAAATCTCATAAGCAAGGGGAAAAAAGGGTTTGCGGTGGCTATATGGAATAAAGCAAGATATGGATGTTCTCTTTGATGTATGTTTTCCCAATCCTGTTTCTTTATACCCCTTTGACAATTGGAGTAGTTATGAACGAGATACAAGAGCTTGAGAACCTAGGGAACCCGTCAAATCCGCCCGAAATGTCGGGATTTATTATTTTTTGAGTCAATTTAACATGTACGCGAGTTGCTAACTAGCAAGTTGTGTATCTACGCAGATTCTTTGTTGAGAGTTGCGTATATCTTGAAAAATGGGATTTTTAATATGTTTTTAGAGAAAAAGGATTCAACTCCTACAAATATGGAAAGGGATGTAATTGAGGCTAATGAATCTTCATGAGTATAGGAGGTGTCAAATGATGTTATAACAGAATTCTAATGTGTGAGTTCGGGACTAACTGATGGTCAAATACATTACAAATAGTCATGAGATTGTGGAGGGGACATTAGGTAGGAGTAGTTGAAGACCAATCCTGAAACAATACCTACAACATAAACAAGTAAGATACACTCTTCTCAAATCAGGCTTTCCCATTCTTGAGTGTGATGTAAGTATGGCCGCCAAATAAAATACAATACAGATCCATAAGTAATGAAAGATAACTGATATCCATGGCTACTTAAAAACTATACATTGTGGATCCATGTTATATATAGAAGTAGCAATCATGGCTAATGTAGAAAATACACATTGGATACATGAAAATGTAGATCATAGCCATGAATCGATACATAATGGAGCTATGTCACATAATCAAATAGAGGATATGTGGAACTAATGGTTGTATATTTTAACCTTTGTACAATATTTACTACAAACGTGTTTTCAATAAAAGAATGTAAAGGTACAATGGAAAATACACATTACACGTAGATTTTTTCCCTGGAAATCCTAAACTGGGAAAACCAATATATTTCATATTCATTCATTGTATACATTGTTTACAATACAATATACATATAGGATCCAACAGACCAAAACTAACCCAAAGTTGACCTATATTAGTCAACCCTAATTCCTTAACCGTAAATAGAAAACCATAGGCAAAACCATGTGCCAAAAACCACCCAACAACGGACACAAAAAATCGAGACAACACAAAATGAGGCAATGTGACATGTTTCCCGAAAAAATTTCTGGGATGTATAGTTCCCTGAACCCCCACACTCTCAAGAACGTGAGCAAACACTTTCACGCTAGTCGCAAAGAATATAACACATACCAACATTCCAATTTGTTGTTTCTTTGCATACCGTGGGGTTGCTGTGGTTATATAGTCAACAATCCATGGTAACAATGCCCATAGATCCTCTACACCAGAGAACTTCTCAAAGGTTCACATATTTTATTAATGAATCTTACAACATTCTTCAAAGTGTCCACCTTCATCAAGAACACTTTCTTTCTTCAACCATATGTCTCTCACAAAGTGATCTTGAATATCAATATGCTGTCTTGAATGATGGGAGTCGTATATTCTTCGCCGTGAATATTGTACTTTGACTGTCACAATCTATTTTTATATCTTGTTGTACCAGCCCAATAATTGAACACAATCTTTGTAACCATACATCCTCTTTACTTGCATGAGTGGCTGCCATGTATTCAACTTCAGTAGTTGAAAGTGCCACTATAGACTGCCTTTTGCTCATCCAATTGATTCAAGCTCCTCCAAATAGGGTTAAACACATGTAAATTCATTGTAGATTCCCACGACCAATCTCCAACCCGCCTACATCTACATGTGCTTATGTGGTGTCCAACACCACCGGCCAATCTCAATCTTCCTTGGTGGCACAATCCAGCTAAGAAGTGCCACACACAAATACCTGAAAACCCTTTTCAATGTTGTCAAATGCTCCTTCCTTAGTTTTGACATATACCTACTAAACTCCATTGCATGTGTAATGTCCGCCTAGTTCATACCATTGCATACATCAAAACGCCAACTTTCACCTCCTGCCAGGAGATATGGAACACGAGACATGTCCTCCTCTTCTTGTGTCTTGGGACATTGATCCCAAGATACATAACTTACACCAACAAGAATAGGACCTTGACCAATTTATTCCCTCGTGACATATTCAACTTCGCAATATTGTCTTGACATATTTTCTCTCTAATTTAACCGTAGCTCTCTTTTTCCGATTCTTTTAATTTCCATTCTAAATGAAATTTGCAACACCGGAATCCTTCATGTCAAATTTACGTGATTAACTAAGTTTTCACATCCCGATAATCTCCTTGTTTTTCAGACAACAATATGTCATCGACATTATTAAGACCAAATAAATCAAATGATCACCAATTAATTTAAAATACACATAGTGATCCTTCGTTGTTGTGAAGCTAACTCGATATAAGTATCAAATTATTGATACCACATCCCAGGATTGTTTTAAACCATACTGGACTTTCTCACTGTATACCAAATTTTTTCCCTTCACAAAGAAAGCCTTCCTCGGGTCGCTTCATATTGATTTGCTTCTTACAAATCCCATGTAGGAATGTTGTCTCTACATCCATCTCTTCTACTAAAAATCAAATGCAAAGCAGCAACAGATAACAAAATCTTATGAAGTTAACTTGGCAATAGAGAAAAATCTCACCAAAATCAATTCCCTACCGGAATAACCCTGCTACCAACCAAGCTTTCTTGTATTTCTTCACTTTGACTTCTACATTCATCTTATTTTAAATTCATTTGTTTCCATAATGGGATTTCTTTCTACGGCAACTCCAATTAGATCCTAAGGTCGCCATTATTCATCCATGGCCTTTTCCAAAGTTTTCCATCCTCTAATCCACTGCCTCCCTAACAGACCTAGGATCATCATCATTGATAGACAAAGAAAAATTTGAAAAAACCGATGGAGTATATCCTTCCCAGAGCCTTCCTTCTCGAACTAATCTCCTCAATATTGGAGTATGAAGATCTACTTCTTCTTATTCATGTTCTTCCGTATAATCCCCATTCATCATCTTTTAATTCAAACTCTATTTTCTCCGGTTCTTCCCTACTTGTAGGATTGCTTAACAACATCCTCATTTCTAAATACCACATATCAAGAATACACAACCTTTCTTTAGTTTCGATTCCAAAGTTTATAACAACATTTGAGACCATCCTCAGATACCCAACAAAGATATTAATTTCAAGAAATTTTATTTATCTTAGTCATGTTTTCCTTTAGAACATGAAAATAGGCCTTGCTGTACCAAATACCTTCAGTGTGTAGAAGGTTTCTTACCATACCTCTTATGAGTCTTGTCATCCAACGCTGATGAGGGTGATTTGTTGACCGTGTAACATGCGCACTCACCAGCCTTTGCACTTTGCCCTAACCTCGACACCACTGAAGCATTCACTCGCTTCATCAATGCCCGTTCTCCTTCTAACTCCATTTTGTTGAGGTATATATGAAGTAGTCTTCTACCTTCTATACCACGCTCTACGTAATCTTCAAATTCATTCCCATAACTTTCCTCGCCATTATCTCGGCCCTCAACACCTTAATTATTTTCCTCGTTGATTCTCAACAAGAGCCTTAAACTCTTTAAACCTATCAAAGACTTTAGATTTTTTCCGAGGAAAAAGATATCCAAGTATTCCTCTTAGAAGTCATCTATAAATGATACATTGTACATATTTCCCAATGATGGAACCGACAAAAGTCCAAACACATCACTGTGGAATCCATTCTAAGATTCCTTCCGCCCTCATTGCACTAGAGGGAATCTTACCCCATTATGCTTCCCATATGCCAATAATGTTCATATAAATCAAAATCTAGAGAGCATTAGACATACCTTTAGCCATACCTTTTATGTGTAGTAGTCGATGACCCTTCTCACCGATATCTCTAATAATATTTGATGCCACAAAGATAATTTTTTTGCTAAAGACTGTAGGAGTTCTTTTTCTTCTTCAACTCCAATATCGGGGAATACAACTACAAATTCCACCACTTGCATTAGTTCTTTCCTTGGTGCCTTATACAGTCTCTCAACAACACCATTGCTCCTTGAACCATCCTCGCAGTTTCCTTTTCAAATATTGTTTTACCCCTCTGGCTACATCGCCCATTTGCTTACAAAATCAAATTTTTGGCCAAACCTTTCGATGCAACACCAAGTAGTGTTCTAACTTTCCATCTATGAGCCTCAACTTGACTTTTCTCGACTCTAAGGATTTTTTGGTTGTCGAGACATCATCTAGGAAAACACTACCTCCATCATACCTTTCATATTCAGCAACTACTCCCTATGGGGAGTCATATGCAGTATGCACCTGAAGCCAACCAATCCATGCCTCTATGATTTGCATGTGTGCTTGAAGAATCAGCACACATCCCTCCTTCTTCCTTGAGGTATTTTCTTCCTAGAAGTGAGATCTCATCCCTTATTTTTCTCAACTTTGATCTACACTGCTTCTTTGTAGTGCTCTTCTTTCCCACATCTCCAACATACCTTTTACAAACTTTCCGAGACTTAGATCTTCCTTAGACTTAGATATCTGGAGGACTTAGATATATTTCTTTCCGGGGAGCATCCTCTACAAATAATACATATGTGCTCTAACCTTCCATGTTCTCTATTCATCTCCTCCGACAACAAGGATGAGACCACTTCATCGTTGCTCAAGGCGCTTGTATTAATACCTATGGCCACAAACTGCACTATCCTCTTACTTAGTTCCGGTAAAGAGCATAGTAAACTGATACATTTATTTTCATCTCAAATTTTAATCTCAACATATACCAACTAACTTACCATAGTATTCAAGGCGTTCAAATGATCTGCCAACAAGTCTCCATCTCTCATCCTCAAACTATACAACTTCTTTCTCATGAAAAAATTATTTACTAAGAACTTAGACTCCATACAAGTTCCCCAACCTATCCCATAAATCTTTGGTTGTGAAGCCTTTCACACATTTAGTAATATTGAATCGAGAGACACAGTACTGATTTCAGTTCTCATCTTTCTCATTCAACTTTTTCTAGTCATCCTCATGAAGTTCCTCTAGGTGCAATACCTGCATCCACCACAATCCACTGATCTATGTCCACCAACATATCTTTCCATCTGAGCTTCCACAACTCAAAACTCTACCCATTAAACTTCTTGATCTCCATCTCGGCTCACTTGCCATTTATTTTCACCGAAAAATCAATACCACTGCATCTCCCACTATAACACGGCTTATCATTATTCTTTGAACCCCGGCGGGGGGCCTAGTGTTCCCTCAAACCCCCCAAAGCAACTTAGAAGACACTAGAGCTAGTCATAAAAGAATATAACACATACCCAACAATGGTGAACAAATTGATCCTCCGCAAGTACCAACGTTAAAGAGGGAGGTACAATCAATACAAGTTGGGTAGGAGCAAAAAAGATGTGATGCTTGTACTTCACCCAAATTCTTCAAGACAATTTGTCATGGTACGCAGTCTACACTATGTGAATAAATGTTAGAATTCGAATACGCGAGACATTGTTTTATTATTGGTCATTGATGTATATTGTTGACAAACATAAGACAAACCAATCGATAATGATAATGGGCCTCAAGGTACCTAATACAATCTAGCTAGTAAGTGGATAGAGGAGATGATGTCGAACACTTAGTAATATCTACCAATTAAAGGAAATTGATGTATTCCCACTATCAAAAATGAGGGAACCTACCACTGATAACTGCAAGCCCCAAGGTACTAAAAATAACTCTAGATCCTCATTCCCAAAGGAAGATGTGTTGAAGATGATAGGAAGAGATCCACCGAAGTTGTAGCTGCATTGAGGCATCCTTCATCAAGCATGAGGTAGGAGAAGGCCAACATTTGGAAAGACTCAAATGGAATATTGTAGCGGACCGCATCGAGGTATCGCCTCCAAATATGTTCCGTGATGGAACAGCATTGTAGACTCTTTGAATAGTAACCAAAGGATGGAGACTACCAAAATATGGAAGAAACCACCACGGGGGTCAAATGGAAACCAAGGTATCACATGAATCCCTATGTGTGATAATGGTTGTTGACATCAAACACAAGGGAAACCGCTCAGTCAATTACCAATGATGGTTTGTCATATGTTAAGCACAAGGTCACTTATCAATGATGTAAATAGGTCCAGGGTGAAACTCTAGGTCATACTCTCAAAGAAACGTGTCGTAGTCGATAAGAGAAAACCCACCAACAAGAAGTCAATGGGGACCTCCTATACTGGCACGAGTGGGATACGAAGATGCTTGTGAAGCTGAGAAATACTTGACTGACACGGGAAGGCCGACTTGAAGAGTCAAAGGTTTCTATAGAATGGTCGACATAAGCTGACTTCCCTTGAATAGAAACACAACACAAAAAGTGACTTGAGTAGCATGGATTATAAACTGGGATACGTTTGTGAAAAAGCAGGCATCGACAAACGCTACATATGACTGGAAGAATAACCAACTAGGGGAGATTATGCTAAAAAATGAGAAAAAAAAGCCTTCTAAAGCCATACCAAACCCAATAATGAGGTAAAGACTTAAAATATTGTGTTTTAATCAAGGGTGAGACAAGTAGCTTTCGTGTAAAAAATGAGACCCATTCCCATCCTTCTTTTTTTGTTTTTTTTTGTCTTTTTCATATTATAAAGCCTAAAAAGGAATAAAAGAATGTTATGTCACAATGGAGGAAACGAGTGTTGCGAACAAGCAAACTAGTTCCAAGTGCAAGGAACATACCCATGCTCAATACAAGGAAAGAATGTGCATGATATGGACACTTAGGGGAAAGTTTCCTCCAGGGATACAGGTGTCAAGTCACAAAGGGTAGTATTGCAAGGCTGGTAACTTTTCGAGAATGCATATACAATGGGCCATATAACAACAAGCCAAAGTCGACATTAGGCCTGAAAAGCGTGAGCGGTCAATATGCAATGCAAATACCACTCAAAACATAAATGAGGGAGCCCCATAGGGTATTAGAAAAAATAAGAATGAGAAGAAGATATGAGGTTTCAACACAAAGTCATGGTGGGACTAAACAAGGCTCCCGAGCCTATGAAAGCATTTTAGCATGGGTGCCAAACTATGAAAAAGGTTCTAACTAGGGAACCCATGAATCATATGCTCTACCACATGAATTACAACACTTCTATACAACAAAGAAGGTTCCATGTCGCAATTCAGTGGGGTTGATCCTAAGGCAAAATGAAACAAGAAATGGATAAGGCAAAAATGCATGAACGGGAAAATCTAACCTATATTCCAATTTCGAGATCATTACTTGTCAGAATGGATCAACATGGAACAAAAAGGTTCCAAAGAAAAATGCTTCAAATCCTTGTATATAAGACCAACAACACTCACCCAGAAGTTAATAAGTCCAATATAGAAACCTCTCATAAAAACAAGTGGTATGGATTACAAAACTTGAAAACAAGAAACCCTAAAAGTACAATATGTACATAGCAACACACAACCTTGAGGCTTATGCATAGTAGTGCTCTAAGTAGGGCCCATTGCTAGGCTCGGGCCAAGGGTTTCTTTGGAAACCAACCTGTAAAGTTTATAGTTCAGGAAGAGGTCGAGGATCCATAACCATAGCCTCAAGGATAACCTCATCCAAAGGTGATTCAACATCCAAGAAACCAGGTATCGACGACACACAAATACCAGGGCTCAAGGTCTCACAAACAGTAAGATCAGACTCAAGAGGAAGCGCCAGATTACTCGGGCCAAATGGGGAAAGGAAAATCTTGCATGCCCCCATTGGATACAACACCTGATCAATTACCGAGACCTTGTCTCGAGAAGGCCAACATGACTATAAACATCCTTTCTCATAAGCAATTGAAAACTAAGGATATGACACCACATAATTCACCCATGATGGGGAAGAGTCTACTCGAACACTAGGAACACATAAAGGAGAAATCTAAACTAAATTTGAACTAGGATGGTTATTGTCATATGAAAGTTGATTAATAGTGACAATGCTTCCGTTGTGAGGAAAATTCATCACATGAAAGAGTGTAGGCACCACAATATTCATAGCATAAACATAATCATGCCCAAGAAGCTTATTGAAATACAAAGGGATTGGCACCACTAACAGATTGACTAGGACATTCTTCCCACCTAATGTGATAGGCAACTGAGGAATAATCCCTAAACATTCACTAGGGCTTCTTTCGAAAGCCCGCACCTCACTGGTAGGTGACACAAGCTTGGGAAAACCCAAAGATTTCCAAGCCGAGGAGGATAAAATACTTGCAGAGGATCCTTTTGTTAGCACGTAAAAATGTAGGGGTCAAAAGAGTCACTTTGGTTTGGTTTTTGAATCATAAGGTTTATAGGTCATAGGTTTTGAGTCTTTAGGTTGTGGTCATAAACTTAGGTTTTGTTTTAAATAAGTGGAGTTATGTCTAGGCTTGGTCTAGAGTCTTTGGGTTATGTAATTTGTAATCATGACAAGGTGAATAAACCCCTATGAGTCACACCTTTTATTTTTAGATCATTACTTTGACATGTCACACCTCCAAGTTGTACACAAGGTTCCTCTTGTCACCATCCATTCGTTTAAATGTCAAGTCAAAGTCGGGTGTATGTGTTGCCAACTCACTAGGAGAGTTTGCAGTGTACTCGAAGTACCTCATGCATTCATTTTTCATCATTGCAATTAAAGAATCATGTCAAAGCGGATTTCATTGTTTTAAGAGCCTACATTTAACCATTTTTCAGGGATTACGTCACAGATCTTCTCACAGTCTCATTGAGGTGTGCAATTTGAGTTTAAACTGGCGTTGCAAACCCTCTGTTTCCATAATTGGTTGAAACCCTCATCTTCTGTATCATTTTGAAGTGTAATCTTAATCCATTGAAGGAGACCTATATCAAACATGAAGTGTATGGTCAAATCACATGAGAACCTAGCCTAAAATTGCATACTTCATTAGTACTACAAACGGGTATCTATGTTGTTGAAACCATGTTATTAGCAAGAAGCTTCAATTGTCTTCCTTTCATTACAAATATCAATGGTTGTTCCTTTATTCCTCCTTCTTGAAAGGTGCTCTATCTCATACCATTGATGTGCATAAAGCTTTGGACAATGTGGACTCTAGGAAAAAAATTATGTCATTAAACCATAAAACTCATGTTCACTATGTTTTCACACACCAACTGTCATAACAAATTACAGAAAGCAGCCAAGTAGTGAGTATACATGTTGGCCAAGGTGGCTATCAAAATAATCTCTAGAAACAAAATATGAAGACATTGAGCCTCCATAACCAGCATCAATTTTAGTCAAAGTTTTTGTTTTCATGCATTTTACAACATTTTTGGTGATGGCTATGAATTTTAAACCATGATTAGCAGTTTTGGTGTTTTCCTCTAGTCATATATCAAGATAATGAAGTTTTTCCAACATTTATAGACTCCTGGCATAAGTTTTGAGGTGTTGAAGCTTTGCAAAAGTGAAATAGGCTGCTACAGGAAAGTTCGCAGCGTCGGCGCTGCGAACTGTTAATTTATGACAGTTTGTAAGCATTAACACACATAAGAGGATTGTTTTGATCATAACTTTTGAATTCCAGTCTGGGTTCCTCTGAAACTTGTTGTGGAGGAAAAACATGATGTTTTTTACTTTTTGAAAAAAAATCAACCCGACCCATTTCGTATTTTTGGAGAAAATATAAAAACATCACCTACAGGAAAGTTCGCAACGCATGTTGTCAAAGGCGTTGCGAACTCTAACAGTCTGACAAATTCGAGCTATGGGAAGGATAGTTGTTAGGGAAAGTTCGAATAGTCTCCTAGGAGTTAGTTGGACATGAGGGACATGTGTTCCATCTCCATATCAAGAAGCATGACTTGTTTCAAAAGGCATTTATCTCAATAAACAAGATCCCAAAAAATAGGAATTTGTTAGGTTTTTGCTGGAATATTTTGTAACAAGACTCATAAATGGGGGAGGATCCTATGTAGATCCTTGGTTTTGACCTCCTTAGGGTATATAGAGATGATTCACTATATATGGAAGTGGATTTCGATAAGGAAAGGGTTGGAGTGATAGGAAAAAGGTTGTTACTATTTTGTGAACTCTAAGACTCTGTAGATCTGGATGGAGGATTCTTGTGTAGTCAAAGATCAACTTGTGCTCCTTTTTTTGTTCATTTTATTTGTCTTCTTACTCTGATTTAATATTGATTGATAAAGGATTTATCAACAACTTTGTTAGCAGAGTTATGTAGTGGATGATTTACTGTGTATTTTGTGAAGCATCTCTTCTTGGAGCAAATCTTTATTTGTTGATTAGAAGGATCCTAATCAATGAAATTTCAGCCATATGAATGTGTCAATCAATCCTTATGTGAAATTGACTGTACATCTTGATGTTTTCTGCATTTTCTTCTATTCATCTTTCAAATATGTGTTGGTTGGAGATTATGATAGCCCTTTTTGCTAGAATATAGTCTTTGGAATTTTGTGCATTAGATCAGGCTTTGAACCTTATCAGTTTGATCCATTTTTTAATATAATAACTCATCCAACTCTAAACATTTTGATGGGTACTAGGCTTACACTTACTACAGTCTAAGTGTGACTCTCAGTGCTAACACCTTAATCTACAATGCATTGGTAAATGCTTGTTGAATTGACTTTAACCTTTATCTAGAAAGGTGCAGAAGAAGGAAGATGAGACTAAACAAGATCATTCCAATCAAAGGAAACCATCCCAGGACTTGGAGGGAGTGGTCTCTAAGAGAGTGGATTTCCCCCTTGTTCAAAAGGTACTGAACTGGAAATGCTAAAGACATAGTCGAAAGATGCATCACTCCTCGAAAGAAGAGTGGGATCAACCGAATAATGCATCAGTGAGACCACTTTGGTAGACTCATCACTCTCTAAGAGAAGAGTGGGATCAACCAAAGATTGCATCGGCAAGACCACTTCCTCAACCACTAGTTGAATAGGATGTGAGACAACATGGTTAAGAGACGCATCACCCCCAAAAATGAGAGTGGTATCGGCTGAAGATTTCATCGGCACGACCACTTCATCAACCAATGAGTGAAAATATTGTTTGGAAACCAAATATGACTAAGAAATAGAAGGGCCTTTAGATAAGGACCATGTTCTTCGTACCTTGGCAATAGCAGGGCACAAATGAGTAAGGTGATCTCCCTTGAAAATTTTACAACGGAACTTGGTCTTACATCCTATTCGTCTAGGTTTCTAAACAATATCGATGCACCCAACATGACTTGACGTGGCTGGTGGGTTGCCCCCCAGAATGACTAGCAGAGGCCAAGTGCCAGTCTCCAACAAGAATCACATAGGTCGGTGACTTTTGTCCAGTATAACTAGCAGTGACTAGACTCGTGCCCCCAACATGAATTGCAACGACTGATTGTTTTCCCTCGACATGACTAGCAATAGCTGGTTTCAAATCTCCAACGTGACTCTTAGATGTTGGTGAACTAATTTCAGTATGAATTGATTGGACTTTTTCTCCCAGCATGACTAGCAGAGGTTGGTTGCTTGTCTTCAACATGACTCATAAATGTTTTTTACCTAACTCCAACATGACTAGCAAAGGTTGGTTTTACGCTCCCAACATGACTAGTAGAGGCTAGTAATTGGTTGTTAGTATGACTTGCACGGACTAGACTCGTGCCCTCTGCATGACTAGTAGTGATCGGTGGCACGTCCCCGACGTGACTAGTAGGGGTTGGTGACTTCTTCTTCTTACTCTTCCTCTTCATATTCCTTTTATACTTTTGGTTACTAATAGCGAGACTTTCACTATAAGGTAAAGGATCTGCATCCATATGATGCCCATGAAATAAGGTGCTTATCTGAGAAGAATAAAGAGCATTTGAGACATTTAAAGTGGTCCACAACCAAACCAATAGCCCAACATTCAACCCAAGAATGTTCAAAGTGGCCATCAAGGGGGTACCAATGTTTCCAAGGAAAGGAGAAACATAAGAATTCCCATGGGCAGAGATCCCTTGGTTGGTATCTCCAAGAACTTTGGTCATGACGTTATTATGCATAGGACCGTACCTTGTGGAATTGTTCATGTCTGAAAAAGTCTCACATACTAACTCTGGCGAACAAGAGGTATAAAAACCTATGACTTCTAAGAGGTGGCTCCACTCTTTCAAGAGAAAGACTAGGGGTCCTTCCTGACCAGTGGAGCAATTGGTCGACCACTTTGAATCAACGATCCAAAAGTGGTGATACAAACACAACATAAGGCCAACTATACAAAGCAATACTCCACCAAAAATTCTTAAGAGAAACATCGCAAACAAACAACTTCTCGAAAACTTCATCCCAGGTGGATAAGATCCTGAGTCTAAAGTAATGAAAAAGTGAAAAGTGAGCTTCTGGATACTAGCACGGGTTGATCAAGTCTGAAGACCGATGAATGAAGGAGTGAGGAGCAGTTACCCCAACCTCCACTTATTAGCCCTACCCAGTGCAAGTAACCCTCACTTCACAGGGCACCCTCCAAGGGTATCGATAGTGTGATGCGATGACTGCCTCAAGTACCACGGGAAACCCCCCACAGTCACCTCTAAGAAACCTATGAAAACCAACTAAGGATACCAACTCACAATCGACGTCTAGGGGGACAATCGACAGTCGGGATCAAACATATGGGCAGGATAACAAAGCCCGAAACCTTGAAATAACCGCCTCTCATGGAGGTATGGGCACTAACGAAACCCCCAAAATATGATCTCTCCACAACGCTTTGTCAAGCTTTGGAGAGGTTATCTCCTCAGCTCTTCCTCACACAACCTCGTGTTTGACTCCTGTGTGAGAGGAGTTTCCCGACTACACCTATACGAAAGTTGGGTTTGAATCTCCATGACTCGGACTCCTATGTCTTTTTACCTTCCTTGGAGAGTTAGCTCTCCAATCCTAGCCCAAGGCCCTAACCCTAAACTTGTTTATGAACCCTAGAAACAAACTTTAGTAAATTTTAAGTTTAACGTTCATTTTATTGGTTGTTTTTTACTCAAAGGATATGGAAGTGAAACTGATGTTGTTTGAGACTCTTGCAAAAATGAAACTTAAAAGAACCTTGGAAACGAAAACTTAACATTGATTCTTCAATGTAAAAGAGTTTCAAAAAAGAAAAATGTATGAACAATCTTTCAAACATTGAAATGCAATCTTTTCTCTTTCTAATGCAAAATGCACAATGCAACATTTTGATAAAAGCAAAAGAAGAAAACATAAGGATGTTCTTTATTCTTTTTTCTTTGAAGTGCTTTCAAGATGAGAAGAAAACAAAATCCTATGCTAATATATTTTTCTTTTTCAAATAACAATGCAAAGAAATAAAGAGAGCTAACTAGCAGAAAACTAGATTTTTTCGGTTTTTTTTTTCATCTTTCTACCAAAGAAAAAACTAACAAAAGATGATAAAAGAAAGAAAATTTTGTTGTTTTGTGTTTGAAAAATGCAAGGAAAGCACTAAAGAAATTTATCAAACTCAAATACAAATTCAAGTTTCAAAAATGACCACAACAACGACCACGAAACCAAGACCCTAAGAACAAGACTTGTCTTATAGTCATATAATCGAAGGGATAAAAGGGAGACAAATACCGATAAAAAAAAAATTCCAATCAAATTTAAGGCCTTACTAACCTCCCATAGGCCACAAAAATTTCCAGAACCAAATTCCCCAAAAGAGACCCCCAAACTAGCTAAAACAAGGCTTCAAAAAGGCTAATAAACAAGCAAAAAGGTCACTTTTTTGTAGGTTTACGCGATTGTCTCCACTGTAGGTCGTGTATGTATGCACCCTATATCACTATAGGGAGCGCGTATGAATTATGTGTGCAACCTTTCCTTCTACATGTCATGTATGTATGTGTTATGGCCTTCTACAGGGCGTGTATGTACGCGCTTTGGCCTTCTACAGTCGGTACATGACCCAACACTTACGCGTTTTTTAGCACTTACATATGCGCTTTACTTCGATGTAACAATAGCATATGTACGTGATTGTTGTCAAGGGAAAGAGCATATCCACTTAGAAAAACATGGAAAATGTGGTATACAACGCGAAACCCAAAATGTAGCGGAGAGACGAAAAGAAAGCCAACAAAAGATGGAAATAAAAAAGCAAATCCAAGAATGAATCAGAATGATAAAAACAATTTATGAAACCAAAAAGCAATCCCCAAAGACTAACAGGACCTAAGGAGACCCTAAAGTACCACAACACCCACCCTCTAGTGATATGGAAAGAGTAAAAAACTCAAACCCAGAACATGTACGCGACTATCTAAGCGACAAGTAGAGAATATACGCGACTTTATTCAAGGAAATTTGCGTAGGTACGCGACTGTATCAAAAGTAAACCATGTACACCCTATAAATCCTCTCAAACAAAGAGAGAAAGGTCTGGAAGACTTAGATAAGATTGTAGAAATTCAGAGAATGCTAAATAAAGGTCTAAAACACAGAAAAAAACTTCAAAAGAAATGCAACCACAAGTACCCCTAAAGACCCAAAAAAGGAGAATCCCAAGTGGAGTCGCCAATTCTGTTACGAAAATCTAAGTCCTGTGGATTTGGGTCATGGGCCACAACAAAGGAGTGCCCTCAAAGACTTTTCTCAAACTTTAATTAAGCAGTTACTTGAAAGTAACTACCTAAAATAACTAACTTTCGGAAGAAAGGAAAGAGAACATACCATGAACCTATCGTTTGAAGTCAATCCCACTTGGGGGCTTCTATTAGAACTCCTTCACAATGATCTTCTGAAATTCCAGCAAACAAATAAGTATGCAACTACAAGAAAGTAGTTATCTGCTAACTAACTAAATATAATCAATTCACTTTCTATGTTAGATTAAAAATAAGATACAAATAATCTCATCAAAAGCATGAATTAACAAAGAGAAGTGGACGAGAATGAGAGTTCTTTTATTAATAACAAAAGGGGGTTGGTTACAACCTGTAACCGTTGCGGCACATTCCCAGAACCAAGCTCCAAGTTCCTCCACCCAAGGCCTAAGATGACAAGCACTACCTCCAAAGCTTTGTGTTCCAACAGGTCCAAGGAAGCAATGGCTTTCTTCCTGACAGGATAAGGGGAAACACAAATCAGGGGGGGATGACAATCTCATAAGCAAGGGGAAACAAGGGCTTGCAGGGCTATATGGAAAAGGCCAATATAAGGATGCCTTTCTTTGATGTATATTTTCCTCCATCCCAAGAGTCTCTTTTATACTCCCTTTTGACAGTTGGAGTAGTTATGAATAGGGTATAGGGGGTCAGGAACCTAGGTAACCCGTCAACTCTGCCCGAAATGTCAAGATTTATTATTTGCTTGAGTCAATTTAACATGTACGTGAGTTGTTGACTAGCAAGGCATGTATGTACGCGGGATGTTTAAGGAGAGTCGCATACATCTTGAAAAATGAGATTTTTTAATATGATTTTAGGGAGGAAAGGGGGGATTCAACTCCTATAAACAAGGAAAGGGATGTAACTGAGGCCAATGAGTCATCATGAGCATAGAAGGTGTCAAATTACACTATAACCTTTATCTCAGGCTTCCTCTTCCATATGGGCTGCAAAAATCTGGCATCCCTTCCTGAAACTCTTTTTTAGCGGCATGGCTAAAATTTCTCTAACAACTACAACTCTTGGAATGCCCTGAACTTTTTCCTGTTGCCCCTCTTCATCAAGACAAATGATCATCTTGTTGTAACAATCTAGGGCAACATGGTGTTTCTCCAACCAATCCATGCCAATTGGCTAGTCATATGAACCCAATGGTATGGTTTTCACATCTACCTTTGTGTTGAGTCCATTCATGTCTATTGGGCAACCTTTAACCAACTCGTTGACTTTCCTCTTAGCCCCTGTAGCGAACTGAACTGACCAAGATTTCTCATGCTTACTTCTTTTTAAGTGCGATCCTTCAACAATGTTATAGTTTATGTAACTATGGGTAGCTCCAAAATCAATTAAAATTGTTATGGGATGATTATCAATCTTACCTTCCACTTCGATCATGGGGGATTGATTTATTGTTTTCTTGTTGTACAAGGCTACATAAATCCTTGGAATGTTTCCTCCCATGTATTCAACTATATCAACCTCTTGAATGTTATGGACAATCCTCATTATTTCACCTTCACGAGGGAAATCTCTATATAAGTGATTTCCCTCACATCCCCTACATTGTACATGCTTCTACCTTGTCCTTTTCCCAAAAGAATCTGTCGTCCTAGGCTCATTTTGGAATCTCCTTGTTGATTTACTTGTGATTCATTCTTGAAAAAGGGTGGCCTTTGATCCCTCTTTCATTTCATATTGTCATTCCAATATTTTTGGAACACTAGCCTCCCTCTGCTTTGCTCTCCTTATAGCCTCCTCCAAAGTCTTGAGGTTATCATAGTTTATCTTGTCACTGCATAAGGAGGGTAACCCAATTAGAAACCTTTGGATTTTGACTTTCTCATCCTTGTTGAAACCAACATACTTCAACAACTCAAAGAACCTCTTCTCATATCCATCAATTTTCATGCTTCCCAATTTGATTTCAAATAACTCTTTCATATTTCTTTCATAGTAATGCTTGGACAAATATTTCTCTTGGAAATATCCTTTGAACTGCCTCCATGAGGCCTTCCTCTCATCAAGACGCTTGGCTTGCTTGAGCTGATCCCACCACATGGTTGTCTTCCCTTGCAAGTCGTAGGTTGTGATTCTTATTTCTACCCTTGATGGATAATCATGCAATTGGAAATATTTATTCATTTCCAATAAGCAGGCTTTGACCTCTTCTCCCTTCTTGTGCTCATCATTGAAAGTTGGTGGATTTATTTTCCTAAGTTCACCTTGCAAGATGTCTACCTTAGGCCTTTTCCTCTTCCTCTTCACATGAGACACACTTGGGCTACTCCCTAGCCTTGAACTAGCATGAGCTCTTTTAGTGCATTTCTCTGGGGAACGATGGTGCCTACTCATACTCCTTGGTTACCTATCATCCCCATGTTCATCCCTTCTACTATGGGATCTGGATGTTTTCACATGTCTAACACTATCCACTTGATATGTGCCATAATATTTATTGGCTTGCCTCTACAAAATATTCAGAGTCTAAAGTATATCTTCCTGGGATTTCATAATATTCTCATTATCTTCCCTATAGCTTTGCACTTCTCTCTACAGACTTATCATAGTTACAGTCTCTTACTTGTCTCTTCTTACATTAAGCTTTGTCTCAACATTTCTCGTGTTGACATGTAGCCCTCTAACTTCCTCTTCGAGGATATAATACCCTTGGGAATCCTCCATGACTATAGTTCTCATACAGGAACCAACTACCCTCCTGTACCTCTAAATTATACAAGAAGTGTGCATGCAAATATTTTTGTTAGACAAAAATACATACATACACAATTCTGGAAAAAGAATGAGTAATTTTTTTATGCTCGTTAATTTCACCAGTGATATTATTCTGAGTTTACTAAAATTCATACTACTCAGATCAGTTTTATGGGTTGATATATGGATTCTCCTCCTCAATACCTTTCAAATGACTATTCATTTTCCTAAATCTGAGCTCTGAGTTAAGAGTTATGGCCTACAAAAGTTTTAGTTGTTTTCTCATTTTTACCCTGTCTGTAACAAGTGTCTTCCTTCTCTTCTTGTGCATTTTTCTGTACCCAGATTTCAAATCTATCTCCATAGTTGTCTTATATGGTTCACAAGATTTTCATAGACTGATCATATGCCCCAAACAAACTTTGGATCAAGGAGTTATGTGTTGGATAGTTGGTTGTCATTGATGTTGTTAGATAGTTGGTTGTCATTGATGTCAACATAAGTAGTTGTC
Source organism: Picea sitchensis (assembly GCA_010110895.2). Lineage (NCBI taxonomy): Eukaryota > Viridiplantae > Streptophyta > Pinopsida > Pinales > Pinaceae > Picea > Picea sitchensis. Next base: position 27,540 of record SNQJ01S0019880.1, read on the forward strand.
ATTGATGTCAACACATGTGATGGGTGCATTTGAAGAAGTCCACAAGAAGCCCCAGAGCCATGGTCATGAATCCCGAAGTTGTTTGAGGAATAAAGGACATGAAGGACTGTGTAAAACATGTAACACACTCATAGATGGATAGTCTTTGTTGTGTCGTTTCCAATGGTAGGTGGTAGAACGCGTAGTTCCTCACGGCTCAGGAGTTATGTGGTATTGAAGTTGGAAGCCCCAAATACAACAAGAAGTTATTAGTTGGGGCAAAAATGAGGAAAAAGGGTAAAAGAATTGTAAACAAAAAGCTACAAGTCAACCCTAAAGTTAAGTAAAGAAGTCACTTGGAAAAGTATAAATACAAATCAAGAGCCTCTCATTTGTACACATACAAGTTCATTAAATATCTATCTAAGTGAGCAATTGATTCTTATCTGAGGTAACCAAGGATATCTAAGGTGAATTTCAGAGGGAAAATGATGTGAAGAAGGGCGAAATTCCAAGGGACGATGAAGTCTTGTGATGATGTGTTCTAAGGTATGTTATTTAAAGGTCGTCTTACCATTTTCAATATAACTTGTTTTCTAGCAAAAATTGGAGGAGGTTGAGAAGACATGTCAAGGTACTTGGGGTAAATATTTCAGCTTCTGGGTCGTTGTATTTTTGGAGATACACTCTCTGGTAGATAAGGTTTTTTACTAGTCCTGAAACTAGTCTTAATTAGGTGTTTCGGGTAAAATAGTTATAACTTATTAATAGAGGATCCAAATTATGTGAAACCAAATTCAATGGAAAGATAACATTATTTATTAGCTTGTGTGTGATTTTCATAATCAAATATCAAATATTGAGCGCGGGGCATGTTGTACAAGTTAGCTCTCCAGAATAGGATAGAATTCCGGAAGGTTTTCCATTTTCGCTATAACTTTTGTTTTGAGAAGTTTCAGACCCTAAAATTTTGAAGAGATGGATGAAAGATCTCATAGTATTGGTGGTTAAAAGTTTATACATTGGCTCGCAATAATTTCAAAGATATTCTCTGTGGAAGTCAGAGTTCCTGAATGGTCATGAAATATGTTTCAATGGCTTGACATTTATGTTATAGCTTTCGTTCTGGGACTTTTCAAACTATGAAATTTTCAAAGGTCTAACAATACATACAAAAGTACCTCATATAGAAATTTCAGAATCAGAAATGGAAAATTGAGCTCTTGGTGAATCTTACAAATTTGCAGAGTTGAGGTACAATTCTGAGCAGCTTTGTATGTAGAGTTGAGAAGTGATGTTGGGGTTTCTATGTGGACCCAATTTCTAAGTTGACCCAGTTTGATGTTGATGAGGCTGAGGAAGGTTTGCAGGTCTATAACACAGTGCATTGAGTCAACTACATGTTTAAAGGTATGTCTATATGCGTGTTTTTAGGGTTACATGTTGGTGATGTTATGGTACATGCTTGAGGCATGTCTTTGTGAGTTTTGGTATATGCCATGAGGCACATCTTGGCTACTTGGCATATGGTTTGTTGTATGGTATATGCTTCAGGAATATCATGAGTGATATGGCACATGTTTGATGGTATCTCTTGATACATGGTTTATGGATGTTGGCACATGCTTGAGGTGCATGGTTTAAGGTACATCTTGGTTACATGTTGGTGCATGCTTGAAAAATGTCTTTGGTATCTTGTTGAGACATTGGCACATGCTTGAGGCAAATCTTATGTGCATTGTGTGAGACATATTCTTGATACATGTATGAGGTATATTGTTTGGTGATATTGATGCATGTTTGAGGCATTTATTGATGAGGTTATGGCACATGTTTGAGGTACATGCATTGGATGTTGTGGTACATGCTTGAGGCATGTCTTGGTGATGTTGGTACATGTTGAGAAACATATTGGTGATGTCATGGTACATTGATTAGAAACATGTTTTGGATATCTTGGCATCTAGTTTGGTATATGTCATGGTGATGTTATCAAGTGCTTGAGGCACTTCATTGATGATATTTCATTGTCTATGGTGTATGGCATTATTGAGACATGTCATGAGTGATATGGTTTATGGATGAGGCACATCTCATAGTACATGGTTTATAGTATATCTTGGTACGTGCATGATGTGGTACATGTTGATGTACATGGTATGGTCCAGGATTTGGTACATGGTTGATGTACATGGTATGATACAGGTTTTGGTACATGGTTGATGTACATGGTATGGTACAGGTTCTGGTACATGGTATGGTATAAGTTTTGGTACATGGTTGATGTACATGGTATGGCAATGGTTTTAGTATCCATGTGAGTGGATCTAGTTATAGTTGGTTGATGATGGTATATCAGTGACAAAGACAATAACATAGATAATGATAGAGACGATGACAGGGACTGTGACAGGATGGATGATTGGTCGATCATCAGTGACAGGTTGATGTGACAGTGACAGGTTGATGAGACAGTGGCAGTGACAGTATCAGTGGTAGTGATGGGTTGAGTCTACACTTATATTTCAAGGCGACATGATGGGGCAAGGAAAGGGGGTTGTAGACTCCTTTTGGTTGGTGTCAGAGAACTTAGGGAGTTGGAGCTTCCTTCGGGTTGAAGCCTGTAAATCAGGGGGTCGTATCCTCCTTTTGGTTGGAGCCAGAGAACATAGGGAGTCAGAGATTCCTTCAGGTTATAGCTTGTAAACTAGGGGGTTGGAGCCTCCTTCCAATTGTAACTAGAAAATTCAGGGAGTTGTAGCTTCCTTCAGGTTAGTGCCTCCTTCCAGTTGGTGAAGGAGAATTGGGAAGTTAGTGCTTCCTATGAATTTAATCTTGATATATGTAAGAAAACATTTTGTGGTTTTCTCCCGTTTGGGTTTCCTCGTAAATTCTGGTGTAATGTGTATCTGATGTGATATTTTTGAATGGTACTACTTATGGTTATATGCTCATGGTATATTGAATGCAATCATAAATGATATACTGATGATAAACTTGAAGTTTATATATTGTGATTGAAAGTGGTAAAAAGTGCTCATATTGATTCACCCCACCCTCTCAGTATTCCAACATTATGTCCATTGGAAGTAAAATGGTGCCAAAATTATACCCTTAACTGTTTTATTCGTAACTTTCTCATACGAGCTCTATTTTGCATCTGAAATAACTCGTTGGAAAGATCTCTCTAAGTTCTTTTATTTAAGTTATAGAGACACCCCATACACCTCAATACACCTTGTTCCCATGTTTTTTTGACTATCTGAAAATGTTGTTTACGACCTCAAAATGCCCCTGCAAGTTGACGACCTTAAAAAACTAGAAGCTTTTCACGGAAAATCACTGGTGTACTACTGTAAAAGTCCACTAAATTGACATGTACCTATCATCATCAATTTTCCTTCCCTTTCCTCCTTCTCTTATTCCTTTTTGAAATGCACATGCACCAGTTCTGTATTATGCACCAATATTCAACGTGCACAACGTTTATACCACGCACCAATATCCAATGCACACAACTTTTATACAACACACCAATATTCAACGCACACAAATTTTATACCCAATGCCAATATTTAACGCGCACAAATTTTATACCGTGCACTAATATACAACGCGCATAACTTAT
>SNQJ01S0019880.1:45042-61773 GCA_010110895.2 Picea sitchensis
GTCTGATAAACATTTTTGACCTGCTGGACAATCAGTTCTGCATCCCCAAACACAGCCATCTCCTTGATTCCCATTTCTTTGGCAGCTCTCAATCCTAGAACCAGAGCTTCATACTCTGCCACATTATTGGTGACCTCGAATTCTAGCCTGTATGAAAGAGAGATGGTCTCACGACAAGGTGATATAAATATCATTCCGGCACCTGCACCCATACTGGAGAAAGCTCCATCAAAGAACATCTTCCAAACAGAGGAAGTTGAAGGGGAGTTCTCCTGATTAAGGATGGGCTGCTTTTTGATCTGCAAAGAAGCTTCAGGGGCGTGGGTGAGTTGTAGTAAACTAGAGCCTAAATCAGTGTCCAAGGCATAGATGGGATGATTGGTGGGGTTGGCCTCATCACTGACAATGTAGGCTAGCTGGGCTTCTCTGTACAGTCTCCTATATTCCCCTCCAAAGACTGGAATGGTGGCATATGTGAGGTCCATTTGCAAGGTTCCCCCCAGTCTCTTTATCCAAGACCTTGAAAACAACATGCCAAACTTAGGGGGGACATCGGCTACCACAATGTCCATGACCATACTCTTCATGGGAAGCTGAAACAAAGAGACTACTAGGTCCTTAATCACTCCCAAACACTGGACCCTCCTGGAGTCGAAAGAATAGAGGACAAGTGGGTTTTTGACCCATTCCTTTACATTTCTAACCCCCCTTACAAGAAATATCGCTAACACACTCCTAATGTGCATTATCTTGGATACTATGGATATTTGGTTGTTTCATACATAGTATATCACTTGTATTGTATCATTCTCTTACTCATACAATATAAATTCTTTCATTATTTTCTCCATTTTTGTCTTCTCTCTTCATACACCATTGCAAGATATGTATGCTTCATTGTTAGATAGATATCTCATAAATTATAAATGGTATCAGAGTGCAGCCCACAGGCCGCTACCAAGGATCTTCACCAACACTCTTTTGCAGGTGCCAAAGATGGAACAAAACAATAGGAAAGATGGAATTTCCAACATCTGCAATTATAATGTCATATAACTACTTCGACTAGAATCCAAGAGTTATACACCTACTCAAGGGTAAAGGATTGTATCGAATAGCCATGGCCACATAAACAAAACCCACCTTAGCAGTGGAAAAATCCAAGTACTTCAACCACATGGACAAGGATCATGGTCTCCTATGCATGTATATTTATCCCGACCTATGGTCTCACATCGATGCATGCAAGACACCAAATGAGATCTGGACCACCTTGGATGATCTCTTTAGTAAGTGGGATGAAATGAGGGGCTATTTTATTGAAGTAGAACTGAACTCCTTGGATTTGAAGAAATTTGAAAATGTCCAATATTTCTTCACTATATTTAAATCTCTCCTTTATGAATTGACAGTCTATGGTATCGACAAATCAAAGAAAGAAAAACAAATGGTTCTTGCTATCATGGAAAAAATTGGACCAAAATTTAGTGTATTTGTCTCCAGATTTCCTTCTACCAAATTCAACATAGGAGAAAAATGGACCATGATTTCATTGTCACAGTTCATTGAGGATTTGAAACATGAGCATGATAAGCTCATTCATATGGGCATAATCAAGGGACCTAATATGCACTAGTTGTGCATGATGGTAGAAGCTCTCAAAATCCTAAATCCAAACATAAAGGAAAAGGAAAGGAACATGAAGAGCCAAATAAGGAAGGGTAATCCAAACCCTTCAATGATTCCTCAAGTTCCAAAGGTGGAAAAAGAAATCAAGGGAAGAAGTGTGGTTACTGCAATCACGGGAACCATCCAAAATCTGCATGCATGAAGAAGCAGATATATATTATGGTGCAAATAATTCTGAACAACTACCTCCGGGACTTCATTCTCGAGGATGCCAAGAAAAATTTAGAATATCAAGCCCATAAGAAATGTATTTCTCATGAAATAGTAGATATTCATTCTTCTCCTAACACATGAATTATATATTCAGGCGCTTCCCATCACATGGGAAACACAAAGGATATTCTATCTTTTGTAACTACATGCACCGGGCCTATTATCCTCATGGGAAATGAATCTCCAGTAGAGGTCACTGGAAAAGAGAGAGTGGAACTATATCATGGAATCTTCGAGAACATCCTACATGTTCCTCAAATTTCCATGAACCTACTCTTGGTGTATCATATTACACAATCAGGCTCAGGAAAAAAGGCGGAGTTCACACCAGACTCTTTGTCCATATTCGACATGCAAACAACTCCGAAATTGTTGGTAGGGAGGTAAATCATAAATATTGTTTATATGATTTTACTAACTTTATTGAACCTGATTTCTCTGTACTACTTACACATGTTGAAGACAATAGTAGATTATGGCATGGGAGGTTTGGTCACCTGAAATTCAGGAACATGCAACAACTTAGCAAGAAGGGGATGGTCATCGGGTTACCTGATATCCACTTTTCTGAAGTGGTTTGTGAAGTATGTGTCATTGGAAAAAATACTCAAGAGAAGTTCAAGAAAGGGAAGGCTCACAAGGCCTCCTCTCCATTGGATGTGATTCAAAGTGATCTCATGGGTCCATTCCTGCATCCATCCATCAATAAGGCAAGGTATGTGATTAGATTTTTGGATTATTACTCACGTTATACTTGGGTATTTTTTCTCAGGACGAACTCCGAGGTTTTTGAACATATCAAAGAGTTCAAAGAACTCTTTGAGAGTCAATCAAAGAGAAATATCAAATCTCCTCATACAAATAATGGGGGGAGTATGTAAATAAATATGTTCAAAATATTTTTCTTGAGGCTGGGATACAATTGCAGCACACAGTACCATATGCTCTACAATAGAATGGGGTTGTTGAGTGAAAAAATATATCTCTCAAAGAGATGTCCAATTGCATGCTACATGGAAAGGAATTTCCTCCCAAGCTTTGGGCTGAGACACTTAACCATGCCAATCACATTCATAACGGATCCCCTCATAGATCCATTAAGGATATGAATCATTTCGAGGCTTGGAGTGGAAACAAACCATAAGTCACCCACTTCTATATCTTTGGATCACGAGCATGGGCTTGCATTCTCTCTGAGAAGAGGAAATCATTAGATTCACAGAACCACCCATGCATATTTGTCAATTATCCAAATGGTGTGAAGGGATATAGATTACTTGATCCCTCTACAAACCAACTCATCATTGATTGTAGTGTCAAGTTCGAGGAAAGTCCCTCACAATATCCATATGAAGCACATGCAGAGGCTTTTGTACTTATACCAATTTTGGATGATGAGTCCGCACATTTGGATCACACCATATATTTGAGTTGTGATAAAAATTCGAAGGATTCAAAGTGAATATATGCACAATCATAACATTTAGATGCATAATCAGAGAATTCAAATGCAGAGTCAGTACATGCAGATGAGGAGCTAGAGTAGATGCCCAAGTGGGCAGAATCCAAACTTTGGGATGCATGAGACAAGATTGTTGGGGATTCAATAGATCCAAGGAGGAATATATATCAATTTGAGGATCCTCCTCATGTACTCACTGCCACTGAACCCATGATTCCTTTTCATTATTATATGGTTTAGTCTTCAGACCCACATACCTACATAGAGGTTGCAGGGAACCGCTTCTGGGAAGTAGCCATGTAAGAGGAGTACAATTATCTCCTCGAGAAAAAAACTTGGGTTTTGGTTATGCTTCCTTCAGACAAGAATATTTTCAGATGCATATAGGTCTACAAAACCAAAAAGGTAGCGAACGAACAAGTGAGAAGACATAAGATGAGATTAGTTTCCAAGGGATTTCAACAGATCCACGAGTTCGACTATGATGAGACTTTTTCTCCAATAGAAAATTTGGATTGTATCATTTTGTCCCTTGCCATTAGAACAACCAGGGAATGGGAAGTACATCAGATGGACGTGAAGAATTCTTTTCTTCATGGGGATCTATCAAACAATATTTAAATGGAGTAGTTGCTTGATTCATAAAAAGTTCATATTTAGTGTGTTGACTCAAAAATTTGCTTTATGGCCTCAAGTAGGAACCTAGAGCATGGTGCACAAATATGGACTCCCACTTTCTCTCCAATAATTTTTTTAGATGAAAATATGATCCAAATGTATATATGTTGAGGACCACTGAATCACTTATAATCCTAGTCCTATATGTGGATGATCTTTTGATCACTGACAACTCAATTTCAATGATTTCTACAATCAAGGACATTCTTCATGACGTGTTTTCAATGACAGACATGGGTTCAATCCATTTATTTATTAGTATTTATATCAACCATGATGCATCAATAATCAATCTATCTTAGGCTAAGTGTGCTCATGATATGATGGAGAGATTCCACATGATAGACTGCAAGTATGCACCTACACCCTTCTTATTTGGGGTTAGACATGAGGATGGTTGGGATATACCAATGGTGGAAAACACCTTGTATCGAAAAATTGTGGGGATCCTTTTGTATCTCACCCACACCCAACTAGATCTATCATATGCAGTAGGGGTAGTCTCCAGGTACATGCATGAGCTGCATGAGTTACACTAGAAGGATGCCAAGCGTGTCCTCAAATATGTTTAGGGAACCATCAATTATGGGATCCACTATGCATTAGGTTGCAATTTGGATCTTATAGGCTTCAACGATTTTGACTGGGATGGTGATGGCACCAATCACAATTCCACCTCCTAGTACATGTTGATTTTGGGATCCGACCCAACCTATTGGTCGAGAAGAAAGAAGTCATATGTTTTTATATCTTTAGTAGAGGCCGAGAATAGGGGAGTAGTCGACATCACCATCCAATCACTGTGGCTACAAAATTTCCTCATCGAGATCGAAATTTAGTTCCACTGTCTGACTGTGATCTAGTGTGACAACCAAAGTACACTAAAATTCCATCGAGATACAATACAAAGACAACATAAAAAACATATCGATATCCATATGCATTTTATCATGGAGTTGGTTCATGGTAGGGTCATCGATTTGTAGTACTTCCTTTTCACCAAGAAGACTTCTGACATCTTCACCAAGACTTTCACTGAGAAAAAATTCCATAGTTTGCACGACCGTCTTGGAGTGAACGACACAGTTGCCTAACAATTGGCTTTCTCTTCTTTTGATACATAGTATTTTGAGGGGGTTTTTTTCCCATGACATTTTCCATCTTTCCTCACTTTATTTTAGTGTTCATTAGTTTCATTTTTCATGGGTACCTAACATGGAATCTAATTCCGGGACCCATTCATTATGCACACTCCCTAGTAGTGTTCAGGGAGGGTGTTGGAGATATTACACACACTTGGGATTTTATTTTCATTTTTTTTCCTAATTTTATTTGGCTATGTTGAGGGTCCCTTAGTCTGAGATATTCTCCCCTCATTGAGGATATTCTCCCATAGAAAAATGTGCCACATACCCTCCATTAATTCTTAGTTACCATTTAGCTATACTAGTTGAGTGAAGTGTTGCTTGTCTACCTTAGTTTTATCACCAAGTGTTGCATGCTAACCTTGGGATCATCACTAGTAATGCACACTTGCATTGGGATCATCACCAATAAGGAAAATTCCACATGTGTGAGTGATATCCTCCTCATTTCACTCATGTTTGGCTAGTTACCTGACTATCACATGGCCAATTAACTAGGACTAGGTGACAATTGACTCCAATGACTGCAAGTGTATGTCACATCTCTCTAGAACACTCCTAATGCGCATTATCTTGGATACTATGGTGATTTAGTTGTTCCATATAGAGTATATCACTTGTAATGTATCATTATCTTACTCAGATAATACAGATGCTTTCATTCGTTTCTCCATTTTTGTCTTCTCTCTTCATCCACCATTGCAAGCTGGGTGTGATTCATTGTTAGCTATATCTTCTATGTAGGTATATAAAAAACTCTACAATGATTAGGTTCCATCATTACCTAGAGAAATCCACTAGGAGATCTCATGCAATTTCAAGGCCAAGGAGCAACCTAGGTGTGTCTCTTATCATAAGGAAGAGGAGAAGGCCCAAGGAAGACTTATTGCAAGGTAAACTCAGGAAAATAAAGCCACCAACTTTCAATTGTGAGCATAGAAAGGGAGAAGAGGTTGAAGCATGTCTGTTGGAAATGAAGAAATATTTTTGGTTGCATGATTACCCCTCAAGTGTAGAAACAATAATTTCAACCTACCACTTGCAAGGAAAGGAAACTATGTGGCGGGATCATCTTAAGCAAGCCAAGAACCTTCATGATAAAAAGGTTTCACAGAGTTAGTTCAAAGGATATTTCCAAGAGAAATATTTTTCATAGCACTACTATGAAAGAAAGATGAAGGAATTCTTTGAAATCAAGTTGGGAAGCATGAAAAGTGATGAATATGAGAAGAGGTTCTTTGAGTTGCTAAAGTATGTTGGTTTCATAAAAGATGAGAAGGTAAAAATACAAATATTTATAAGTGGGTTACCCTCCTTATAGAGTGCAAGATACAATATGATAACCTCGAGACTTTTGAGGAGAACATAAGGAGAGAAAATCATCTTTATGAGTAGAGCAGAGGAAGACTGGTCTTCCAAAAAGCATGGAATGACATGACTAAAGGAAAAATGGATCAAAGGTAGAAAGGTTTAAAGACACCCTTTTTCAAGAACAACTCACAAGAAAATTAGCAAGGACAGTCAACCCAAAATGATCCCAATATGGAAAAATTGTCTGGGAAAAGGCCAAGGAAACAACCCTTACAATTTTGGGATGTGGGGGAAATCACTTAAATAGAGACTTCCCTAAAAAATTAGAAAGAATTAGGATTGTCCACAACATTTAGGAGGTTGAAACAATTAAAGACATTTGAGGAAACATCCCAAGGATCTATGCAACAACAAGCAATAATAATATTAATCCCCCATGATTGAAGTGGAAGGTAATATTGACAATCAACCCATATAAATTTTAATTGATTCTTGAGATATTCATAGTTACATAAGCTCTAACATTGTTGAAACATTTTACTTACAAAGGACTAGGCATAAGAAATCTTGGTTAGTTTAGTTGCTCACATGGGATAAAAGGAAAATCAGTGACCTAGTTAAATATTTCCCAATAGACATGAATGAACTTAGCACAAAGGTAGATGTCAACATCATACCACTGGGTTCATATGATTTTATAATTGTCACAGATTGGTTGGAAAAACACCATGTTTTCCTATACTATTACTACAATACAATCACTTGTCTTGATGAATAAGGGAATCAAGGAAAGGTTCAAAGTATTCCAAGAGTTGTAGTTGTTAAATAAATATCAACTATGCAACTGAAAAATAACTTCATGAAGGGATGACATATTTTTGCAGCCTATATGGAAGATATTTTTGGGGAAATCCCAAGAATACCACCAAACAGAGACATTGATTTATCTATTTATTTGGTGCTAGGAGATTCCCCAAGTCCAAGACACCTTAAATAATGGGCACACTGGAATTGAAAGAGTTGTAGATGCAACTCGAAGAGCTGTTAAAGAAGGCATATATACACCTAAGTGTGTCACCTTGGGGTTCCCCAGTGTTGTTTGTAAAAAAACAATATGTAACCTTAAGGATGTGTATTGATTTCATACAATTGAATAAGGTCACCATAAAGAGCAAGTATCTTTTTCCAAGGATTGATGATTTATTTGATCATCTGAAGGGTGCAAAAATATTTTCCCAGATTGAATTAAGATCAAGTTATCACCAAGTGAGGATAAAGGGATAAGATATCAACAATAAAAAAATTAGAACAAGATATGGGCATTATGAATTCACAGTAGTTCCAATTGGGATATCAAATGCCCCAACCATTTTCACGTGCCTGGTGAATGGAGTGTTCAGGGAGTACCTGGACAAGTTTGTAATTGTGTTCCTCGATGATATAATCATCTACTCAAGGAAAAAAGAGGAACATGAGAAACATTTCAGAATTGTGCTACAAGTTTTAAGAGAGAAAAAGTTGTATGCCAAGCTAAGTAAGTGCATATTTTATCAAAATAATATTCACTACTTGGGGCATATTATTCCAGCTGATAGGGTAGCAGTTGATCCCAAGAAGATAGAGGCCATCAATGGCTGGCCAGTTAAAAGAAATGTGACAGAGTTAATATAATTCGTGGGTATTGTTGGTTATTACCAAAGATTCATAAAAGTGTTATCAGAGATTGGAAGCGTAGTCACTTCTTTGCAAAATAAGGGAGTGAAATTCGAATGGACTTTCAATTGTGAAGAGATATTTTAACAACTGAAAGAAATTTTGACAAATAAACCAATGTTGAATATTGTAGACCCTGATGAAGGATTTTTTGTGTGCAAGGGTGCATGCAAGGAATGGATCGGTGGAGTCCTCACACAAAAGGATCATGTGGTATTCTATGAGTGTTAGGGACCTAACCTCCCTAACCCCTCACATAGGTAGAATAATATATTTTCCATGTAATAAATGCCAATGTTAATAAGACATACTTATAAGGATGAATAAGTCAAATGTAAGAAGACCTAATAGAAGCTTCTACTTCTAGAATATCTTCCTCTAGATTGTTCTTGTGGTAGATAGATTTAGTATAAATAGGAGTTGAGGACATGACAAGTTTTTTCTTGAGAATTATTGGAATAGAGTTTTGCTCTACTGGAGGTTGCCCCCTTGAAGAGGCAAGTGAACATTGTTTCTTGTCAATAAAAGTATTATTTTGGTGTTGTGGTTTCATATATTGTGTTGTTCCAATAGGTGTTCTCTGCAATATTTCTATTTTCTGCTATTATAACAGATCTGGTACCTAACAAGTGGAATCAAAGAACTCCCTTGACATAAGATGTGGGTAAATTGTTTTGTAGGGTAGAGACATATTATGGCGTCTTAAATATGCAATGCTATGTTGTCCATCAAATAAATCCACGATCGGGGAATCATAAATGCAGGAACTACAAGTGGTACTTTAGCACATATTTTTGGCGACCCTTGTAAACCTTGTTGGTACCCCTTCGAGTGGTAGCGCATTAGCCAACACTTGTATATGGATTGTCCTAGATATCTTTAAGCCCTTCATAGATAAACTGATTATCCTCCTGAATTCTATAGTGGAACTGAGAACAACACTCGGGAAGATACTCTCTAGTACTTGGGTAATCGGGTATTACAACTAAAGGTACGATCTAGCCTCCTTAGTTGGTTCCCTGAGATATTGGGTCGAGTAATAATATTCGAACCCACATGTATATCAGAAAGCTATAGCATAGGAAAAGCCATTGTCTGTAGGAACCCTCAAAACACTAACCCTTGGGATGGAAACATAACATATCTATTTCCATGCAACCTTTTCATTTGCATTCAGGTTGCGAAATTACTACATATTTCTTCTTGTTAAGAATTTGGGCATTTCACCACTGCAGTATTATTTAGATACAAGTATAACTTTGTAGGAGTAAAAAAAATATTTTGGGCCTGACCACACCCTTTTTTGAGACATATCCCATTGGAATCCTCTTTTCATTCTAATTGCAGTATTACCTATCATTTTTCAACTTTTGTTTTCTCTATGGTATCGACCCCCTTCCATCCCCCTTATTTTGAACCTACCTCATTTGATTCCCCTCTTATCCCTAATCATCATGATACCCTTCACCTATAACCCATTTTATATGTGGTCCCACCCGCCCCTTTCTAGTGCCCCCTTTCATCATGGCCCACATCCATATCCAAGACCTTGAATCACACCTCAATACATTGTCCTTTGATTTCTCCATGACCCAGTTGGAAGTGCGGGAACTCAATGCTAATATTACCAAAGTAAATGCCAGAATGCATTCCACCATAGACTCCAAAATGGAAACCCTGAAAAAGGACCTCTCGACCCAAATTGCAAGCTAGCTTGAATCCATCTCTGCCCATATCTGCGACAAGCTAAATATTATGAGTGACCTTCCCTCATCCGACCCACCTTTGCACCCCAAAGGTGAGACTTCCTCCAATACCTAGAATTTTTAGTTCCATCCCTTTCAACATGACCTACCCCTTCCTTAAGTGGATGTGAACAAACTTGATGGCTCAAATCCCACCGGATGAGAAACTCAAATGGAACACTATTTCTCTTTGTACGACATTACGGATGAGTTGGCCAAACTCCGGTATGGTGTTCTCCATATAGATCAGGAATGTTGGAAACGATGGTAATGTAGAAAAAATTCCTGCCAAGGGTATGTGGCTTGGAAATAATTTGTTGCAAATATTTATGAATGATTTGACACTGACACCCACCATTTAGGTTGTTTGACCAAGTTGAAACAATCTAGCACAATGGAAAAATTTATAGCTTCTTTTGAGAGCTTGGATTTCTGCACAGAGGGATTGTCTGATTATTTTTTCCAATAATTCTTTATCGGTGGCCTCAAGGATGAGATTCATTCCCGCGTCCTCATGGATGTCCCCTATACTTGGGTGGAATATACTAAATGAGCTAAGGAATCACAAAAGATCGTCTCTTCTGAAACCATACACCCTTCCTTTATTGCCCTCCATAAACCAATAACTTCCACCCCTCCTTCCACCCCACTGAAGATCCAAAAATTGACCCAGGAAGAAATTGTTGAATTCCAATTCAAGGGCCTTTGTTATAATTGTGATGATGAATTTTCTCTTGGGCACAAGTGTAAGGAACAAAATATTTGTATGGCCATCTTTGAGGATGTTTCTGAAGAAGAGGTTGAGGCCCTCCTTGTGGTCGAGTCACCTAAGACAACTGATGTTACTCCACCCTAGGACCCCTCAAAATTTGAACCAGTCATTTCCTTGAATTATCTCACTGGATTCTCTGCTCCCCAAACCCTCAAGATAATTGGTTACATCAAGCATCAGAAGGTTATCATCCTCATTGACAGTGGAAACACCCATAATTTTATTCATTGCCATATTTCCAAAGAAGCTAACTGTTATATCCGTGCAATCAACAACTTTCAAATCATGATTGCTAATGGAGGTTCCATGAAATGTGGTGGGCGTTGTGAAAATATGCATCTCCAAATTGGTCAGTACAACATTAAATCTCACATGTTTGTTATCGACATTGGTGGTTGTGACCTTGTGCTTGGTGTAGAATGGTTAAGGAATCTTGGCCCCATCCTCATGGATTTTAAGGAATTAACCATGCAATTCAACCAGGAGGGCCAAAAATATAAGTTCCAAGGAATCACAACAAGCTCTCGTGAGATCATCAATTCCCATCGCATGGAAAATATCCTTAAAAAAGGTCATTCTAGCATTATTTCACAAATCCATTCCATTCAAGCCACTGAGACACCCTTTGTGCATCTTGACCTCCAATTTATCCTCTCCAAACATCAAGTTTTTTTTCCACTCCCCAGGGGCTTCCCCCTTCCCATGATGTTCATGATCATTCCATTCCCCTCATCCCCGGAAATCTTCCTCCCAATTTTTTACCTTATCGTCATCCATTTGCCTCGAAAAATAAAATTGAGAAAATTGTTCAAGAATTTTTAGCTGTGGGTGTTATCCATCCTAGTACCATCCCCTATTATTCTCCTATGGTCATGGTACTTAAGAAATAAGACTCTTGGTGCATGTGTCCCATTTTTAATTCCCTCAACAAACTCATCATCAATGACAAATTTCCCATTCATGTCATTGATGATCTCTTGGATGAATTAAGTGGTGCCCAGTACTTTACTAAACTTGATATTCATTCTGGATACCACTGGATACGTATGAAAGAGGTAGATATTCCTGAGACTACATTTCGAACTCATGAGGGCCACTATGAGTTCTTGGTCATGCCCTTTGGCTTGTGTAATGCTCCCTCCACTTTCCAAAGACTCGTGAATAATGTTTTCCATACTTTTCTTCATCATTTTGTCTTAGTTTTATTTGATGATATTCTCATCTATAGTAAAACATGGACAACCGATCTTTCTCATGTGGATCAAGTTCTTCATCTACTCTCTCAACACCAAATTTTCCTCAAACAATCTAAATTTGATTTTGGATCATCAAAACTGGAATACTTGGGACATATTGTTGGAAAGGATGGTATCAGGGTGGATCCTAAGAAAATTGAAGCTATACAGGATTGGTCACACCCCAATAATCTCAAGAGCTTGTGTGGTTTTCTAGGTTCCACGTGCTATTGTCGCAAGTTTGATAATAATTATAGAAAAATTGTGGCGCCTCTCATTGCTTTCCTTAAAAAAATGATTTCACTTGGACTCCAACAAATGATCATTCCTTCCAAGCCCTGAAAGAGGATATGTGCACCACTCCTATCCTGGCCCTTCCTAACTTCACAAAGACCTTTGTCCTATAATGTGATTCTTCAAGAAGAGAAATTGGCACAATCCTTATGCAAGATGGTAGGCCTTTGGCCTTTACCAACAAACAATTGTCGAAGTGACATTTGGGTTAATCAATCTATGAAAAGGAAATGCTAGCTATTTTTCATGCGGTGGATATATGGCATCCTTATCTATTGTAGCAATGCTTCCATATTAAGACAGATCATTAGAGCCTCAATTATTTTTTGGAGCAACGACTTCCATCCTCGGAGCAACAAAAATGGGTGACTAAGTTATTTGGATATGATTATGAGATCATTTACAAGAAAGGAAAAGACAATGTGGTTGCTCACACTCTTTTAAGGAAATATGAAGATGAAGGGTCTCTCTTTTCTCTCTCCTTCATTGTACCAGATTGGCTCCAAGATGTTCACCAGGAATCACTGCAAGATCCCAAAATTTCACGTATGATCCAACAATTGTAAGAAATTAGTTCTCTAGTTTCCCCAGGGTACTCTTGGCACAATGATGAGCTTCACTACAAAGACAATATGTATTTAAGTAAACAGTCACAACTTAAATACATGGTGCTTTATGAGCTTTATGCTACACCCACAGCTGGGCACTCAGGGTTTACCAAAACTTATGACAGGGTCAAATGTTTTTTTTTCTAGGATGGTATGAAATAGGACATCTGCACCTTTGTGGTGGAATGTGATGTCTGTCAATGCAATAAGGGAGAAACAGTCAAATCCCTTGACACACTACAACCACTTCCGATTCCACCCTCTATTTGCAGGGATATCTCTATGGATTTAATTTTGGGCTTACCTAAATCAGGAAATAAGTCAGACGTCATGGAAGTAGTTGATCGTCTTTCCAAATATGCTCATTTTTGTGCTCTTCAACACCCATTCACCGCATCCACAATGGATCTAATTTTCATGGATCATATCTTCAAGCTTCATGGAATGACCCATTCTATTGTCTCTGACCGAGATCCCACTTTCACCAGAAATATTTGGCAAGAATTGTTCCAGCTACAAAGAACCCAATTGCATCTCAGTGTATCATATCATCCTCATAATTATGGCCAAAATTAAGTTGTCAACAAGTGTTTGGAAACATATTTGAGTTGTTTTTCATATGAGAGGAAAAATCAATGGCCTCAATGGTTACCCCTAGCTGAATGGTGGTACAACACATCTTACCATACAGATACTCACATGACTCCTTTTGAAGCAGTATATGGACAACATCCACCTTCAATTATCCCATACATGAGAGGTGTTTTGAAGGTTCAGAAAGTTGTTATAGCCCTAAAATTCCCTACCTATGCATACATGACATTGGCCTTTCTACTTGCACAATTTTCCAAACCACTGTTGAGGAACTCTATTTAAAAAACTATTTTTTGGAGCATGTGCGTGCCCTGCTGTACTACTTCTCATATACATATTCTTGTTTCATGCAAGACAACCCATGTACATACGCTAGCTGCATACTAAAAAACCCGCGTATACCTTCAAAAGTTGCAAAAAATAAAAAAAAGTTGCAAGGAATTTGTTGGAGTTAACAGGCCATTGGAGGTTTCCCAACCATTTCACCTACTATAGTCCGTCCCCAAACCGAATAACTATCATTTTTTCATATAAAAGGAGGTCTTCGGGTCTCATTCCAACATCAAGCATTAGAACAGTGAAAATCTGCCCAAATTCCCTTTCCTTCCTTGCCCAAGTATTTGCAGCCTTTTTTGAGTGCTTACCTCAACATTCCCTCTCTAGCCTCTTCCTCCCATACAATTCCTTCCCTTTCCTTGGAGTGATCAATAGATTGTGAGAGAAGGCTTTTGGAAGGTGCACTGGAAGCAAATTTAAGAGGATCATGGACTAGGTTCGCAGAGCGTCGACCTGCAAAGGTTGTAATTTCCAATCTTTGAATATTGAATAAAATAATATTTTTCCCTGCCCCAATTGATATCTTATGTCTTTCATTTGATTTATGAATAATGATTTATATCTAACCCTAATTGATGAGTAGAAATAGAATATTTGTAGCATTGTTTTCCTAAGTGTTGATGTGGGTCAACTTTGGGAGGAGACCAACATCCAAGGAAGCAACAAAGCTTGAGGAGGTCAACATCAAATGTTTGGACCAAAGGTACTGCTTCTGACTTACTCTTCTATCATTTTTTTGTTCATCTGTGTGGAAAGTTTGGGGTGGTGTAGGAATTAGATTGTCTTTTAAGGGAGTTCATAACTCTTTCTATACTTAGAACCATGGTATAGTTATAGGGGGATTTTTCCGCTAGCAGAATTGGTGACTCCACTGTGGAGTATCTCTAGGGTTTTAGAGGGAGGTTTTTGGGTTCTTAATTGGCTTCTTGATTTCCTTTTAATTTTCAGTAAAGTTCTCTGAGTCTTTAAAGGGTATCTGGTCACCTGAAGGTGCCTACCATCTTTCCCTACCCTGTCAATCTGCCTAATATTTTTATTTTTTGAAAAGTCTCTTAGGTGTACGCGCTCTGCTTTGGCTCAACCCACATACATACCTGCCCTGCATAGTATACAACCCACATACATATGCAGGCTGCTGGAGCAACAACCCGCATCTCTGTATCTTGAAAGTGTTTTTTTAAAATATAGGTTTGTCTCTTTCCTGATAGAAGTTTAGGCTTATTAGGGCTTTCTTGAACCTTCCAGAGTCTCTGTTTTTTGCCTTAGCTTGGGTTGAAGATTCGTTGTTAACTTGTGTCTTAGTTTTCTTTTGTTTTCCCTAGAGGTTTAGAGTGGTCTTTCAATTTTTAGATCCTCCTTTTAGTTTCTTGTTTGAATCCTTGCATTTACATAGTTGGCTTAGGGTCTCTGTCAATCTTGGCATTTGTTTTCTCTTTTTCCTATTTCTGTTAAAAAAAATAAAAAATAAGTTTTCTTGCATTTAGTTTGGTAACGTAGCCTAGGTTGTTTGTTTTCAAAAGAAAAGAGTCTCAGTTTCAAAGTTCTTTCTTTCTTTCCTGAAATATTAGTAGTTTTTCTTAGTCAAACGAAAGCACTTTTTAGGAAACTTTCAATCACAAGATCTTGAAACATTGATTATAAAAGTTGAATGTTACAAACGGTTTTACAAGCTTTTCTTTGATTTCGAAGTATCTTTTAGCTTTCAAATTCTCTAAAGTTCTCTTCCTTATTCGTCTCTTCAAAACACCATTAGTTGCACGACCACATCCTTTGCGTAAATCAAGCCTTGAAATTAACGCTTAACTTAAAATATATGATACTTTTTTTTTGTAGGGTTCACTGACTAGTTTAGGATTTTAGGGCCTTGAATTAGGTGTGAAGAGGAAAATATTCAAGGCCATTTAAAACAAATGTTGGAGTCTGAGATAGGGAGTGTTTTAAGTCCAACGTCATAAGAATTAGCCGAGACCCCCCTCTAACACAGGGGATAAACATGAGATCATGTGAGGAAAGGTAGATGAGATAACCCCTCCAAAGTCGAACCAAATATAGTGGGGATTATATATTGAGGGTCTTTCTCGGGAACAATACTAATCACATTTGCTTACAGAGCTTTGTGGACCTCAAATTTGTTCAAGATCCTCAATTGTCTTCTGGACCAATTTATTTTGACACCCTTGAAGGGATTTAGACTTGTTATCCTACTCATTACGATCTACCCGACTATTGACTATACCTTCCTAGTGACTGACTGCAAGCTGGCAACCTAGTTTCCAATTTTTACGGACTTACATAGGTGACTGCTAGAGTATATCGCGGTATCTAGGGAAAATGTTGTATCACTTGCAGAGTATACCTGGATATTTCTTTTGTGTTCAATTTTCACTTGCACCGATAAGTTTATCTAGTGTTGATTGGCGTAATTGTCCTTCCCACAAGTCAGTTGTCTGCTTGATTGGATTTTAGGAACCTTTTGTGTGTGTTCTTTGCTCACTAGTTTTCCATAGTGATTTAGCTAGTCATTTCTTTGCGTCTTTGACCTAAGGTGGTAGACCTCCCACACCGTCGGTCGTGAGGAATTTTTGTTCTTCCACTTAGAAACGTGGAGCCACCTCTTTATAGGCATTGTTTTTTATACCATTGGTACACTAGAGTCTGCGTGTGAGACTTTTACGAAATTGAATGATCTTGCAAGGGGAGAACCTGTGCATAATATATTCATGGAAACTTTTTATGATGATACCAACCAAGGAACCCCTTTGCAAGGGGATTTGTTTTCGTTTCCTTTATTCAGAAACATTGGTGTCCATTTGATGGCCACTTTTCACATTCTTGGGTAGAATGTGGGACTACCGGTTTGGTTGGGTACCATTCTAAATGTCCCGAATTATTTTGATGCTTCTCATTTAAGCACCTTATGTCATGGGAATCATGTT